>LPNX010220672.1:35134-46503 GCA_001517045.1 Pseudotsuga menziesii
GCATTGTCATCACTAACTTTTCTTTAAGTTAGTTGTATAGTTGAGAGACTTTGATTTACATTTGGTCTTAGTTATTTTTAATAAGAAAATGCTGGGAGGTGATTTTAAAACTTATCCAGTGAATGATCAAATTCTGAAAACTTACTTTAAGTAGCTTGCTGAAAGTGAACTCTTGTAAATACTGTACATACTGTACATTTGTAAATATTTGATTGATTTTCTTTTCTTTTATTTCTGTTGTATTTTTTTTTTGCTTTTGTTTTATTCAAAACCAAAAAATCTTATAATATTGGGAATTTTTCTGTGTCACAAGCTCACAGAAAGTAGTCAAGCTGTTAGAAAAATGTCTTCATTTCAGATTTGAAAAATCTGCACAAGAAACTGAAACTGTTGTAAAGAAAGAAGAATTAGAGGAAATTTCAACTCAAAATGGGCCTCCTAAAATGAACTAATAAAATAATAGTTAAAATAATAAAATAATATTTATTAATTTTGGAGGAAGANGGTATAAGGGTTAAAAGATGGTCCCGTTCGAGGATATGGATGCCTGCTGGCTAGAGTGGCTCCGTCTGTGACCAATTTGGATTCCAAAACATAAGTACCATATTGGTACAAAACTATAAGAATCCATAAGCCATCCCATACTCATAAAGAGTTTCCAATGCTGCTTACCCTTAATAAATTTAGAAGTCCTAAATGCTCATATGTTGAAATTTTATCTTGGGATAAGAATGTTGAGATTGATGGTTAAAAGTTAACCCTTTCGAGGCTATGGACGCCTATTGGCTGAAGGGGTAGAACTGTAGTATTGGGACCAAATCTATAAATGTTGGTTAGTTATCAGAATTTCTTCGAATTCCCAGAGCTAATTTTTTTCCAAGTTTTGATTTTTCCAAAAAAAATTTAAAATTTGTGCTATTCGTGAAATTAATCTTTGGATAATAATAAAAGATTTGAAATCAAAGCATAGTCTGACATTTAGTGTTATCAAAAGGACACAGTTTTTTGATTTCTGTATTAAAAAGTTTTAATCTGATTTGAAGGTAGCCTTTTCTTCTTGCTTCAAGATATCTGATCAAATGGTGTGTTTGTACAGAGATAACTGCTTTGTCCCGTGAGTCTCCATTTGTTGGCCTCCCAACAAGATCCCTTTCCAAGATGCAAATGAAAGGGAACCCCAAAGAGATATGTTTTGAAGAATTTTGATTTTCTGTAGCTTTTAGCTATAGAATTAGCATACATGACTTTTTCCTTGGTATTTTTCATTATTCTTTTGGTTTTGACTTTGTAATTATTTTCTTTTCACTTCTGTAAATAATTTTTTTTGAAAAGATAAAAATTTCAAAACACAAATCGTTCAAAGCGTGTCTTAACCAAGGGATGATCAGTTCTTCACTCAATACTGGTACAACCTGGAACCTGCACAGCACAATCACAAGCTTGATCAAAGGTTTGAATAATGAAACCTAACAGAGAATGGAAGTCAAATCATAGATGTATATCTATCAATTATGTTAAAGTCAGAATTCTATCGAAGACTGAGATGATGATTATAATATCATCAATGCTTTAACACTCTATCTTTACCCTATCTTTGGAATTTCTATTCATTTTTTCTATCCTATGGTTCTTTGACATTATGGATGTTTCATTTCATTTTGTGTTGTTTTAATTACTTGACAAATGCGATTCCACTTTAATAAGTTATCTACTTATTCGACATGAGATGAACATTAGGAGATATGATACATTATGAGATGATTTACATTGCTATTCGACAAATGGGGTTTTTGTTCTACATGATGTTAAATATCTCCTTGCAATTATCATTCGATATGACTAAGTTCTAAGAAGTGGAATTCATCTAAATCGTCATGATGATACGAATATCAGTGCTGTCACGTTATGAATTGATTAGCTGCCACTTGCCATTTAACATGAAGTTTACTTAATAGAACAGTTGTACTCACCTATACTCACATCATAACTTCTGTGACGGGAAGAGATGGTTCTCGATAAGCCCATTTCATGTCAATTCATTGCTTTGAGTATGGCTTAGTCCTCATCATTTGGAGTATTGCTGAGTACAGGGTTTTGTTTGCCCCTGATTTATGTTTGTAATAAGGGTTAGGGATTTACTCGTCTATTCCTGATGCCATGAACCTTGTGCATTTCTCATAAAACTATGTGACATTGCATGACTTCCGTTGAGTTTAAAGATTATGGTAAGCCGAATCTCTCACCAGGGTTTAGCTCAATCCATTTCTCATTTTTTGTATTCAGACCAATAAAGCTTTGTCTCTGTCAAGTCTTTGTGCTCTGAGCACAAACAACGTTTTCATTACTTCACTTGATGGTTATGGGTTCTGCTTGTCAATTTATTATCCCACTGCGTTGCAAGTCAATATCAGCTTCCCAGCTTAACATTTATCCACATAACGGAATGAAAGTTTTAAGGCTTGTGCTTTTCTGAATCTCCTCTAGAGAATGCATTTCTTCGTTTTTGGGCATGCATGATTTTGGAGTTTCATGGTCTTAATTCAGCAGTAACTTCGAAACAATCTTGGACACAAGGGTCACACTATATGTGACAAGATGAAAATTACACGTTTATAATGGAAGCAAGTGTCCTTGGAAAAGATTCAAGTTGAAATAATGTGATCTTGAACAGACTATTTTCTACTAATTATGATTGTTGTTCTTTGAGAGCTTTTGCAATTATTCTTGTTGGTCATTCTGAGTAAATGCTGAATTTGTTCCATATCCTTATATTTAGTGTTTTTTTTGGACTGGAAAAATCATGATGTATTTGAGTTTGAATTCCATTTTCATATTAGAGATCTGATTGGTCTACTGTTCTTGTCAATCCAAGTGTTAGTACAATCGCTGGTGGCACTGCTGGCAAAACTGGCCATGCAGATGGGCCAAGTCAAAGAGCAATGTTTTCTACTGATTATGATCTTACATTTATACCTAGTATATGTGCCTTGTTAGTTTCTGACAAGGGAAACCAGATGATTCGTCAAATTAAATTGCCATATGGTGACTGTGTTCGACACTCTGGATCAGGAATACAAATACATTGGGTAACACCAGTCATAGCATCTCTGTTTTTGTTCTTGCTTGGGCTGCTCGTCATGGTCGTTTTGTAACCCTACATTGCAGTTCATACAGGAAGGTTGTGGTATTCAAGTTCAAATGCGGGCTTGGAATCAATCCTGAATAATCGTGGTGAAACAAGTGATGATGAGCTGCTTTGTCGTGTTAAATGCAATTGCTAAAACATGGCCATATGGATTTTTAAGATCAATAATGGTGAAAGTCAGTATTTTATTTGGTGTTCATTTTGGAGGAAGGAGGAATCAAAATCCTATCCCAACGCAAATTTTTTATCAATCGGCATCTCTATTGGATGCTGATATTGCGCCTCAGAACACACCAAGGGAGAAACAATTGTATGGTAATCCTGTGCAAGAGTTGATTGGTTTTGACTCATTATTGGATGCATTTATTTCTGGGAGTCTTGGTCCCTTGGAACAGAAACAAGAAATAGAAAATGATTTTCAAGAAACACAAAATACATTTTCAGTATCCGAAAAACTAGAAGAGCTCAGTGTGGGAATTCTAGGAATTCACCTGGCGATTTGGTTCGGTAAAATTCATAACAGCAAATTTCTAGTTAATTCGAGGATTATGGAGATGAGGATCATGTGGAGCACTCATGGCTGGAATGGAGGAAGCAGTTGTGACTTGTATGATGAGGAAATATTCGATGTTCATATTTTGAGTGAATTTTTGAAAGTCAAATTCATAGGTGTCCTTTTAAGAGATATGTACTCCTAAAGTATTTTAGTCCCTTGATTTTTTGCAAAATATTTCTATTTTCGGCATGATTTGTTAATAACTCATCTCTTCCCAAGAAAGACTATTTAAACAATTATTTGGGAAGAGTTAAAAGGGGGGTTGACGATTCGTGAAAGGAACTGGGCAGGATCAGGCCACTTTCATATTTCTCTGTAGCTAAGACAATTTCTTGTTAATAGTTACAGCATCCTTTGACTGGAGATATTTATAAGTATATTTGCAGTATTTTTATTATGGAGATGTACTTGTAGTATCATATGATCTTGTTATTTCTTTTCTCAGTCTTTATGTTTTGTTACTTTTCTTTGAAGAAATGTGCAAACGCATCATGTTAAATTGTCGATCTATGTTGGGTTAACTTGCGAATTCATGTCATATGTTAAATTCCGATGTTATCATTTAAATATATGTGATATACTTTTTCAGTGTGTCGTCTTGTTCTTTCTCAGAATTTCTTCTGACGTTTTCAATATTGTCTGCATAGTATCGTTAATCGCAAGCTGATTCTAGGATTAATCTTATCATGCTCCTGATTAGGATAGGATATCTAGCATATGTGTGGATTAGTTTTTTTTATTTAGCTCATAGAAACTAGATTGAATCAGACTTTTACATTTACACTCTATCAAATTATCGTTCAATTTTATTATGAATGTACATGTGTCTATAGTGTAATTTATATAATTGGTTGAGTTTGTTAATATTTTATTAACCGTTAATTTCTCTACACATAGGTTAATTGGTTTAACTAGATTAATTTTTAGTCATCAGTTGTGTAATGTATGAACTAACTTGATAACCATCTTTAACAGTTTCCTTTGTATATTCATAGGTGAAGTATAGTTTTAGTTAACAAACATTTACTTTACTTTTTCCTTTGAGTCTCCTCCTGTAACTGGGAGTGATTCAAGAAAAGGCAACGGGGCCTTAATCCCGTCAGAGATAGCTATCTAACGACTGAGAGTATCTTTGAAAGCTTTTGGATCGGGTTGTCTCTTAGTTGACTATTGTGCCAATTTGTCCTGTCAACAATGGCCCTTGGCCTGTCAACTGTGAGGTGATCATCCTTACACAACTTGCAAGGAAATTTAACCTTACATTTAACTTGCTTGTCCCCCCCAGCATTACGAGAATTCTTGTCATTATTATTAGCATTCTCATTCCTATTCCCACCCTTACGATTATTCCTACCCTTCTTTTTATTCCGTCTGGGCTACTGGTTACCCTTCTGGTCCGACGATTGCAATGAAAGCACACTAGCCGTTTGGGTGGGTTGAGACGAAGCCGTGGATTGTCCCAAAGTAGATTGGTTGATTGACAATTGAATAACTTGTTTTGCAACCAAATCCATAGGTTTAGCACTCACACAACCCACAATGCCATCAACATGTGGTCCAAGTTTAACTTTGGGGTCAAAACTAGAACACGGAGCATTGGGAATAATCTCATATAACAAACCGGACTGAGCATAAATCAAGTCCAGTTCCTACGCCCTAAAAATGGCTTGTTCCTAATTTTGCACTCTGGATGTAGAAACATCCTTTGCTATATATGGCAATAATGACTTAAGGAACCATTTGAGGAGGAATTCTGCTGGTATAAAGGATTTAATTAACCTCTTCTGTCTATGCCACTCTTGGATATGATCTAAGATATGTGTGGCTTTATCCTGTCAAAATGTCGACAAGATTTTAGTACCAATGTCATAACACACTGGTAGCTGGAATTGGTTAAGAAAAGTCATTTCTAGGTCATCGAACAAAGCGAATTCCCCCCCTGGGTAGCTCTATATACCATTTCATGGCAGGCCTTGTAAGGGTGCATTGAAACAGCCTTAAACGGATGGAGTTCTAGTGTAAGGAATTCAAAGAGCACCATAGGTGAAAGGTAGTAACATGTTCGCTTGAATCCTCTCCCGGTTTGCCCTCAAATTCGGGTATGGGAAGATTATTAAGGATAGTCAGCCAAGCCAGGTCATGAGCTACAGGATCGTTCGTTAATCTCGACAAGTTAGGAAGATTCATCATTGCGAGGAAAGGGAGCCTAAGATGATCAGGACAATGGACTACTCCCTGATAGTCCTAATTCACATAGGTCTGATTACCACCATGGCCTTGGCCATAGTGCCCTCCTCCCATTTGACCCATATAGGGTGGCATGGAAGCACCATAGTGTGGTGTACCTTGACTATTCGAAGCTACAAAGCCGTAATTTGGAGAATAATCAGGTTGTTGATACCCGCACCCATAAGGTGAAGAACCCTGTCCATACTGCATCCCATAATAGGGTCCATAAGTCATCACATGAGATGTCCCATGAGACACTCCATAAGTAGGAATATACGTTTCGGAAGAAGGAATATACATCCCAAAAGTAGGAATGTGACCTCTAGAAGTATGTCCATGACTTCCTGAAACAACAGACGGTGCATGTACCTGAGACACAACTGGTGTAGTAACCGCACTATGGACCTGACTCGTAGCAACATTCCGGCCCGAAGGACCATGTGAATGAGGTGGAGGGTGAACATTCGAAGAACTAGGGACAGAGGATGAAGGGATCTGTGTAATTATGTACGTGCTATTCCCTATAGTCACTTGTCTCGGATCTGGTATCCTAATAGAATCACTAACCGTAGACCTAGGAGGAATATGTGATATAGCTTCCACCACTGGGATGGAAGGTGCAATGTGTCTTTTGCTCCAAAATATTTCCACATTATAAGGAATGAGAGTGCCCCCAGGCATAGTGTTAGGCTCAAACTCAGATTCGACATGGAATGCAAAATCATGTGTGGGAAAACTAGACATACCATAACTACCATAACTAGTGCTTGTGGGTTCAAAATGAGTCTCATCATCCTCCAGCATTCCATACTGGCGATGCATCAATGGGGAATCAACCCTAGAGTAAGTAGGTATATCATGAAAGGTTCCTATCTCAGAAATCATAGGACCTAAATCAGTCAAGCTGGGTGAAGGATCATAGTTAGGAGTAAACTCCCCATCTTCTACATGAATGGGAGGAGGTGGTTCGGGAATACCTTCCATATGGTCTCCCATGGTGTGTGAATCAATGTGTGAATTAGTCCACCTGGAATGTCTATTTCTCTCTCCCAAAGGAGGAGGATATGTAGAAGGAGGAAGTCCATCTAAATGATGAGAATGAGCCACACCCGAATCCACAATGACTCAAAAAATATAAAAGACTCTATATCTATGTAAACCCTAGGCAAGATAACGTGCATAGAGAAATCACCAAGAAAATATAAATCCAAACACAAGCAATCAAAGGTAGGATAAATGATCTCCCAAATGAAGCAGGTTTGTCTCACCTAGGAGAGGCTTGAGACTCCCATACACAAAAATCGGAGGTACGTAACCAATTATTGTGGCCTTCAGCTTCAATGTGTAAAGCGACTATGCTGTCTGACTCTAACCTGGCCAGGACACCCACAGAATAACCCCTACAAAGTACCCCCTCGATATCCTAGGTAAGGTCACTAAGGTCACCTCAATATAATCGATGCTCAGGCAGACAGTCGTAGGTGGGATTGAACATATGGGTAGGGTAGCAAAGCCCGAAACTCTCGAAAGAGCCCCCAGATACGAATACAATACTAGAAATATCTTTGGTGCTACTTAGTTAGGACTAGGGGTCATCCCAATCAATAAACACTCACACTTCCTTGTGCTTAACTCCATTTTAAGAGGAGGATCCTAAGAAACATTGGTTATACCAAGGAATTTCACACACTCACCTAGACAGACACATACATGTTGTTGTTTAGTTTATTGTCCCCATAAATGATTGCATGCCCTTTTTATTATGGGGTAAGGGAATCTCTTCGATGGATTTGATCCTTTCTAGGTCTATGGAGATCCCCTTCTTAGAAATCACGTGACCCAACAACTTACCTTCTGTAACGACAAACACACACTTCTTGGGGTTTAATGAGATACCATATTTCTGCCAGCGTTCAAAAATATGCTTTAGATGAAATGCATGTTCCTCTCTTTTCTTTGAGAATATCACGATGTCATTGAGGTATACTACAACACTGTGGCCAATCAGACCGTAGAGAGCTATATCCATTTCCCTCTGGAAAGTAGCTCCAGTGTTTAAGATTCTAAAGGGCATCCTTCTGTAAGCAAAAGTCCCCCACCTAGTTCTAAACGTCGTTTCAAGTACGTCTTCTTCAGCTACTAATACTTGATTGTAGCCTGAGAATCCATATAATAAAGAGAATAGTTCAAAACCTGAAACCATTTGCAATATCTGCTCCATGGGTGGAACATGGTAATTGTCTTTATGTAAAGCATGATTTAAATTTCTAAAATCCACACATAGCCTGATTTATACAAATTTCTTCCTTACTGGTAGCTGATTTGAAACCCATTTCGAGTGTCTAACCTTGAATATAATTCTAGCATCCAATAGTTTCTTAACTTCACTCTAGATTAAAGGTTCTAATTTTGGATGCATTTTCCTTAAAGGTTGCTGATAAGGTTTGATTCTAGATCTGATGGGAATAACATGCTGAATAATATTGGTGTCATATGTCTTCAAATCTTCATAGGTCCAGGAAAAACCATCTTTGTATTGTTTGAAAAGACTGATAAACTTATTCCTTTCACTTGGGGAGCAACACTTTCCCAAATTCACATATTTAGGCTCAATATCAGTCCCCAAATTAATCAACTCGAACTATAGAGACGAGCTATGAGTCTTCACATTCGCTGGTCTTCTAAATTTCTCATTTAAATCAAACATCCGTTCTAAAGTCCTGACTTCCTTAGGAATAAAATTATCGAATTTTAGCTCGGCTTGATGTTCTTCATCATCAATAATCGCCCCTTTGAAGTTATTGTCATTTGTCAAGCATTCTATAATCTTCTGATCATCATCGAACACTCATAGATTGGTAATGATATCTGGAACTAAAGGCCTGAAAAGCAATTCAACAGAGCACTGATTATTACAGGGGACAAGCCTCGCAACTGAGGTGGCCAACAAGTCAGTTGCTGCATTCGTAAGTCTAGGAATCGATACAATGTTTAATGCACTAAAACATTTAATCAAGTCCCATACTTCATTTTGATAAGATTTTAAATGAGGAGAAATGCAATGTATTTGATTTCGAACTTGTTTTACAATTATTTCAGAATCTCCAAACACTTTCAGATTTTTTGCCTTTAATTCAATTGCTTTCCTTAATCCCTAAACTAATGCTTCATATTCAGTTGTGTTATTGGTACATTCAAAATCTAACCTACATGAAAGAAAATGTTTGTTTTTCTTAGGGTCAATCAGGACACAACCAGCTCCTGACCCCTCTAAAGTTTTAGAACCATCAAAGAAAAGCATCCAAAAATTGCTAACTACTACGCGATAATTAACATCTACATCTACATCTAAGTCTACTATTTTACAATCAATTTCATCAACCTGTGAAAATCGAAGGAGATTAGTTTGAGCATCTGATGTATTTCTGGTTTCTTTTGCTTGATAGTTTCCTGGTTCTAGCTCAATAAAGTAATTTCCCAAAACATAATCTACTGGTTTATTTTTTTGTTCAAACTGAGTAACATTGTGTTTCATGTGGGGCTCCCTTAAAACTTTAATTTGATTTGGGATTCCTTTATATGGTAACTGTTACCACCTAAGTTCTACTTAGTGGTTTTTTATCAAGTGAGCCCGGTGAACCGGACAAAGATAACTTTTTCGGACCTCAGAAGACCTGTGGAAGTACTTCTGGGAAGTGCTTGTTGTATCATATCACATGTTCATACCCCATGGGGGAATTGTAATAAATTTTCTAGCGTGATAGTGTCTGTAAAAGACTCGGTCTCTTAGACTTCATTTTTCAATCCGATCATCCCAGGGTGTTTTTTCCCTTGGCTATTATTGGTTTTTGAACAAACGACTGATAATTTCTGAGTTTTTCACTCCATACCTCCAAAGTTGGGGTGGTCGTCTTGGAATTTAGGCCTATTGAGGTTATTAGAGTCTATGTGTCAATGTATAAGCATGCTAGACATCATTTTTGAGTCATATGAACATTTCTAAGGCCCCCTAGGTGTTTTTCAAATTTTCATTTTTTTAGTTTTTTCAGTGTTTTTTATTAAAATTTAATTTTTCCAAAACTTAGGCTATTTTTTAATAGTTTAATTGGAAAAATTGATTTTGTAATAAAAGTGGGCCAAATAATCGGTTTCAGTCATGTAGGTGCTCATTTTCAAGATAAGAGCACCATGTAAACCCATGGACCCAGTGTTTCCTAGTTTTGAGTGATTTTCCATCACTCAGGTCAAAAAGCCCCAAAAATCAATTATTGATTATTTTAATTAATAAATTGATGAATAATGGAGCAAATCCAAAATCATAAATCAATGGATTCTCAGCCAATTTGATTGAAATCAGTCAAATCTAAAGCAGATTGACTGGATCTGACAAATCCTTGAGTGAAGGAGGTGATCAAATCAGATCTAGAGTTGATCTAGAGCATCCTTTATGGGGAATTTCTCCCTCCCTCTCTCAACATGTTTTGGCTGATCTAGATGAGTTTTGGTGGATGCTTCAGTGAACAGGTTGAGGTGTCAATCAGATCAGATCTCCGATTGATAGTTGTACTCAGTGAGAGTTAGATCTGGCTCAATTAGACACAGATCAGGCATTGATGAACTCTCCATCAATTGATTTCACTTGATTCCATGAGGATTTGCGCCCCCACTGGGCTGGATCTCCTGGTTTTTGTATATATCCAGGAACAGCCTCCTCTTCCAAGCTAGTTAGAGCTGGACTGAAGGGCTTTCCATTGCAAACTGTGTACTGATCTTCATTTTCTGAAATAAATAGAAGCTTTGGAGGCTCAATTGTGGAGTACCTTTCATGTGTGGATTGTCATTGTCATGCCGCATTCGAGGTGAAACTGCTATTTTTCCTTTCTTGCACTTAATTATTGTCTGCCTGAATGGTTTCTGAAATCATAGGGATAGATCATTGTAAGCTTACTTACTTTCTAGTTGCTGCATATGTTTGAATCAGTTAATACCTGTATGTCAAATAAGGTTATTTGCATACTGTATCATCCCTTTCTCATATGTATCTTCAGATCTGATAGTTTTGTTTGCAGGAGTTGTGTTGTAGCTTACAGGTTTGTTGTGGCTGGAATATCTATGGTTCAGGTTTGATTCCACTGATTTCCAGCATATATTTCTAATATCTTGCCCCTCGGTGCCTCACTACCAAGTTTCCTCTGCAGATCTACTTCAACAACAAGCACCTTTCTTCCCCTTTCTCTCCTTTAAAAATTATTAAACTTTCCTCAAACTGGTTACTTAAAAGGTTTCTTATTACTCTGATCTATCTCACTAATAAAAATACACATAGATCTAATCAGTAATATCCCTCCCAAAGTCTAGATCTTAGTTTTGTTTTTCACCTAAAGTTCAATTTCAAGAGATCTAGCTAAAAGTACCTTATTTTCGCAAGCAATTTAGTGA
>LPNX010220672.1:57945-69549 GCA_001517045.1 Pseudotsuga menziesii
TTCTATCTTGAGCATTCTTTATGGGGAATTTAGCCCTCCCTCTCTCCTCAACACGTTTTGGCTCATCTGGATGAGTTTTGGTGGATGCTTCAGTGAACAGGTTGGGGTGTCAGTCAGATCAGCTCTCTGATTGACAGTTGTACTCAGTGAGAGTCATATATTGCTCAATTAGACACAGATCGGGCATTGATGAACTCTCCATCAGTTGATTTCACTTGATTCCATGAGGATTTGCGCCCCCCCTGGGCTGGATCTCCTGGTTTTTGTATATATCTAGGCAAAGCATCCTCTTCCAAGCTAGTTAGAGATGGACTGAAGGGCTTGCCATTGTAAACTGTGTACTGATATTCATTTGTTGAAATAAAGAGAATCTTTGGAGGCTCAATTGTGGAGTACCTTTCATGTGTGGATTGTCATTGTCATGCCGCATTTGAGGTGAAACTGCTATTTTTCCAATTTCTTGCACTTAATTATTGTCTTCCTGAATGGTTTCTAAAATCATAGGGATAGATCATTGTAAGTAAGCTTACTTACTTTCTGTTTTCTGCATATGTTTGAATGATTTAATACCTGTATGTCAAATAAGGTTATTTGCATACTGTATCATCCCTTTCTCATATGTATCTTCAGATCTGATAGTTCTGTTTGCAGTAGTTGTGTTGTAGCTTACAGGTTTGTCGTGGCTGGAAGATCTATGGTTCAGGTTTGATTCCATTGATTTCCAGCAGAGATTGCTAAGATTGTGCCCCTTGGTGCCTCACTACCAAGTTTCCTCTGCAGATCTGCTTCAACAACAAGCACCTTTCTTCCCCCTTCTCTCCTTTAAAAATTATTAAACTTTCCTCAAACTGGTTACTTAAAAGGTTTCTTATTACTATGATCTATCTCACTAAGAAAATTACACATAGATCTAATCAGTAGTATCCCTTCCAAAGTCTAGATCTTAGTTTTGTTTTGCACCTAAAGTTCAATTTTAAGAGATCTAGCTAAAATTACCTTATTTTCGCAATCAATTTAGTGAAAATTCATAGCTTGCTGTTAAGGTAGTTTCATTTGCTGAATGATGAAATTCAATATTCTGCAATATCAGTGCATTTAATTGGCTGCACAAACAGTAATCCAAGATCCCAAGGAAAGCTTGCTTTCCTTGGTTCCTTTTTCGCCATTTTAGCTAGTTCATTTTCATTACTTTTTGAGATAAAGTAGGCTGAACCAAAGTTACTCTTCAAGTGCTTTTCAGAATTTGTTATTATAACATGCTCTCTATCCTTTAGCAGGTCTGATAGAGAAGAACAGAATCTTCTATCCAAAGTGGCTTTTGGAGCGCTGAAATCCCCCCAGGGGTCTCCCTTTTGTCACAAAATTCTTAAAATTTTTGTATAACTCTAAGATCTTGGTTTCAGCATGCATAAGGAACAAGAAGAACTGATGTATCAGTCCTCTGATATTGTAACCAATAATAAATAAAATTTCCTTTGGAATAGGCTTTTTCGAGCCCATTCCTCATCCCCCTTGGGGGGATTATGTCGGTGTATTTTTTGTCGCTTTCTGCTTAGTTATTTTTTCAAGATAGCATTGATCTAAGTTGCAAGATAGTACACTTGATTTATTTATTAATTCTACATTCCATATTGTACATTTCAAAGTAATCATAATACTTACCCCACGATTTCTCGATTGACCCGAAAGGGGAAAGAGATTCGTGGCTAGGATTAATTAAGAAACCATAATTGTGTAGTTGTTTTATTTTTCATCATTTGTTTATTGGAAATTATAAAATTAACCCCTCCTTGATTCCCTGATTGAGATCCACTTGGATCAAAAGAGGTTCTTGGAGGATTTTCTTTTAAACAAGAACATCCAGTTTAAAACTTACTAAAATCGACAAGACTCCAGTGTGTATGATCTGCACTTGGCTGCGGTTCATCCGATCAGTCAAGCCGTATCAAAAGAACTTGGGTGACTAGCATAATTAGGACTCACCCTCCCCAATTGACAAACCATCAGGTGAAAATCCAACACCTCGATCAAACCTTTACGGTGGCAAAATACCCAAAGGAAGCGGGAACTTCTAAAAAGTGACCTCGGGGCGCCGATCTCTGTCACACCCTAATGGGTGTGTTACGAACAATAGCCCCAGAGACTCCATTTCAGCCCACATATTCCTTGCGGGTAGCTGTGAAGGTTTTGTTTTGGACATACTCCAAGTACTCTCGGGTATATCTGGAGTCCCCCCTTAGCCTAATTTAATCAATTCATACTTCAATTTTAACTTAAAACATACCAAGATGCAATCGCAAAACATTCACTCCAAGCACATGCAAGCACATTGATCTTATTGATTTGACTCTTTTCTAAGGCACTGGTCATTTTTTGCTTTATATTTATATATTGTGTATCAGCTTTGTGCTTTCGTGTGTTTATCTTCGTATCTTGTCATCTGTAATTGTATATAGTTAAAATATTCAAACTCCTAAATAACTGATTCAGTTTAACATCACCACCCTAAGAAATCATCCTTAGTAACTTAATAGGGTCTACCCCCCTTGGCTTCATTAGGATTTGAGCCTAAATGGAGGAGTCAAGAACAAGGTGACAGCCTTGACTTGAGACTTTCCCCCAAGGACACACCGAGTGGCTTGAAGATTTCTGCCATGTGACCCAGGTGTGTGAAAAGGCTGCAACACTAACCACAGATGTGACCAATCCAAGGCAAAATATCCGTTCAGCTTTTCCGACCAATCTCTACTCAAAACAAGTCCATAAGCTTCCGGTATGTCAACCATGACAACATCAATGAATTGACACACCTTATCATTTGAAGATAAGCAAACGGGAACATCCTCCAATTCCCCAATTACCTTCACATTCATTCTATCCAACTGAACGAACCTCTAGGTAGATGGTTTAGGTTGTCCATTTATCTTTTTGCATACCAACAGTGACATGACGTTGACTGATGCCCCCGAGTCTACTAGGAAGTTATGCATGTTGTGGTTGAAAATTTCAAAACTAAGGAGAAAAGGTGGATTCTTGCTTTTAGGCTTACCTTCCATACTTGCTTCACCAATTTCTTCTTCTTAGGGCTGATTGTCAGTGGGAAACCTCTCCTCCGATACTTCAAGTGCTTTCAATAGCTTTTCTTTATGTTGCGACACATTGCACATCTCAAATAATGAGATGTTTGCCCTTACCTTTTTGATATCCTCCACAATGTCATAATCCATCTTATGTTCTATGAGATTTGATTTAACATTATTTTATTTTTTCTTCATTGGGCTTAGTAGGCATGTTGATCTGTCTAGGATTTTGACTGCTGATGGTATATTTTAGAATTTTATTAGTTGAGGAGCTGTTTTGAAATTTCTTAACATTATTTTGAAGTCTTTTGATCTTCAGGAGCATAAGACTATTTTCCTTAATCAATCCCTGCCTTCTCATCATTACGTTTGTTTCCAGGATGCCCTCGTGTCTCAGATCCTTTTCCTCCTCACCATCAAACAACGATACACAGTCCCATAAAACCATGGCTTCATCCTCCTGTTTTTATATTGATTTATTGTTGTCTTTCCCTTCTTCATCGTTATCTTCAGTTAATTTGGAATCCAACAGCTAATTCATAACCAACGTCATTGAATTTATTTATTGAGGACAATTCTTTTCAGAATGGGGTTGTTGGTGGAAAGTGCAAAATTTATCCATTCCTACCTTCGTTAAGTTCATAGATGCAGGGCTATGCAGAGGGGTTTGGGATTGATTGTTATCTTCCCTTTTCTTATAATAAGGCTTGTAGAACTTTTGGGTTTCCTTTTCCTTTTCCAAGTCTATGATTCTGTTAGAGAGCTTCTGCATCATCTTTGCCATTCCTTTGAAATCTGGTGATTGCTCATCTTTAGGCTTAGTAAATAAAAAAGCTTTCCTCCCAACATTTTTTTCTCCTGACCGTTCAGGATAATCTTCGATGCTTTCCTTTTCAGCCTCTACTCTCTCTACTTCTTCATAAGTCTCTGCTAGCATAGGTTTGGCCTTCATTTTGGAAAACATGGCCAACTTGGGTCCTAGAGCTGAGGTATAATATTCAATCAGGACTTTATCGGAGGGTTTGTCAGCGTCAGAAAAATTCTTAAGATAAGCTGCAAATCTTTCGGTAAAACTATGTACCTTCTCTTTTCTTTCTTTCTTTAAGGTCATAGTCCTTTCATGAGAGTTGCATGAGTTTTTTGGGTTGCATACTTACTTCTGAAAATCCTTTCAAAAGTATCCCAGTCTGGGATAGAGTTTGCAGGCAAATCAAAATACCATGATACTGCTGTTCCTTTAAGGGTGTGTGGGAAAAGTCTACAAAGTACATCCTCATATTCCCCAGCCCTTAATCCCTCTATTTCCAAATAGAAACTTTAAAAATGGTCATCTACTAGAATATTCTCATTTGGATCAAACTTGGGTAGCATCTTTTCAAAAGCTTGAGGTAAGTCATGCAATGGAGGTGTTAGGTTCAAGGGTGATCTAGCTTTCCAAGCTGATGGTGGATTTGGTGGGTTGGGTGGCTGATTTGCATTTACGCCTGCCATGAGTCTGGGTGGAGAGTGAGGTGGTGAATGAACAGGAGTATGAACAAGTGAACAGTAAGGTGTATTTGGGCCTACTTGATTTAAAGGATGAACCACCTCCTGTAAGGCTATTTCTACCAGTTCTTCCAGATCTCCAACCAACACTTAGTCTTCCAATATAGGAAGGTATTTCTTTTTATATTCTCTTCTTGGCAAGTCAGGGATAATCGATAATCCTACAATATTCTTCACATATGCCCTACTATGTCTTCTCATATCATTAACTACTTCATTATCAATAGAATACAAGTGCTTTTTACCCTTCTCTTCAGGGATAGGATTGGGAAACAAACTTCTTTCTGAACTATTACCGGTAGAATAATCTCGATAAAATGGGTTTCCTTGGCCAGCCATGCACTGGAGGCCCTCCTTCTAGTGCCCGTAACTATTAAGGCCTGTAAATTCGTAGGCAACAATAGTAAGGGATTCTCCCCACTCAACGTTCCCAACTACCCCATGACTGTTTGGTGTAGGGAATCCATCCTGTTTACAGTTCAGCTACCGTAGGTCAAGAAACAAAAAAATGGGTTTTACTGGTTGCATCCCAGTCTACCATATATATTTTTGTACTTTTGGACTTTAAGTATGATATGCAAGTGCCTATATAAGATGTAGATTGATTGAGAATGCAAGGATTGGCTACAATGTGATGCACAGGTTCTTACCTCTCATCTTAGACTCTCTCACATCCAAATCACACACAAATAGAGAATACAACACTAACTAAGTTGTCCTTGGGGAGCAAGATATTAATTCACGAGTAATGTAATATTGTTCACATGTTAAGATAAATCACAAATAGCTATTGTTAGAATCAAAACACATAAACATGAATAAAGATATACATGACAAGATAGCTCATCAACCGTTAAACCCTCCATTACTCATACTGGAAATTATCACAGAATAAACCAGAGAACATTCAGATAAGAACATAGGTTTAGAAAGTTAGAATGCTCTCACAGTTAATGAAACACTATTGAAAATGAAATAGTTCCCCTTCAACATTATTCACTTTATCACATTCGAACATTCCACACAACACCTTCTCCAACAGGAAAAATTTGTAATTTATTATTGTAAAATGAAGTAGTTCCTCTTACAACAAATGGTTCACAAGTTTCTCCAGGGAAAAATCCCCCATTCCCTCTAACTTTCTTATCTTTATACAAAAACAACAAAACCTTTGGGTTTCCCTGCCCCCTCCTTCTAGCTCCCCCAACCGTTTTAATCTCATAGTTTTTTCAGTTTGTGAGTTCTTGTGATTTAGGCAATACGTTACATTTTGGATTTAGTCTTATGAGTACTTCATAAAATGAGACCAGCTCTGTAATTGTTGAACCTTTTCCAATCCTGGGCCTCTGTTGCTACTGATTCTACTTTGTCTTTTATTTGACCTTTTTAAGATCTCATTGATCTCAGAACATATATTCCTATCACTTTTCATCCAACATCCTTCTGCTTTGTCCTTCAGCTATTTCTTCTTTGCAATAGTAATCTGAAGAATCTTCTAAGTCCGTCTGTAGTCAAAACAAAAAAATTAATCATTAATTTGGAATGCATCTTTTCAACAAATGTAAACCATAATAACAATAAAATTGATCATCAAAATGAGGCCCTGTACTGCGCTCTTATCGGGAAAACCTTAAAAAGAATCAGAAAACACTGCCGCCCACAAGAGGGGTAAAAAACTCACAAAATGGTGGGAAAAACCTAATTGGTGGCTTGAACCATTAAAGTATAAAGAGGATAGTTTTACTCATAGCCACAATAGTGGGCTTTAGACGGGAAATGAGTTCCACGAGACCAATAATTCTATCGGTGTTGGAAAGACTAAATACTAAGGCATTGGGTGGAAAAACTCCTTATTGACAAACGGAAGGACATAAACGTCGGGAGGTGAGTGCATCACATAACCGCAATGGTGGAAGATGAAAATACTACAGGGTCCGTGACAAATAAACATATCAACGAAGACCATAACAAAACATCGATGAGTGGAGCAGTTATATGGTGTACATTTAGTTCGCTCGGGAGCCGCAATGGAAAAAAGAAATCAGACTATACCCTTTGATCAAAGTCATAGACTTTTTGATATGGTGTAGAAACATCAAGAAAATGTTAAGTGTTCAAAAAATATTAGGGTTGTGCAGCGGTCTAAAAATATTGTCTCATCTCCAAAACAACGGCTTCATAAAGATCAAACACCCTGACTCAAACTTCAACCAACCTCCGACAGCGTAAAGAAAGTCAACATAATAATGTTATGGAATCAAAAAATTCAATGCTATCCATTAGGAAATTCATCGTTTAGTTTCTGTAACGGAGGCTCTGTAGGGAAATATGGCTCCGATGCATTGCTCAAATGACCTCCGATCAACCAAACTAAAAAAAAAGTTAAGTTCCAAAATACTTTCGGCTGGGCATTGATGAAAATTTTGTTTCACCTCTGAAAAAGCGGCGAAAAATGAGAAAAAGTATTATGATATCAAAGAAAGAAATCACAAATCAAAGGATAACATTTTAAATCCAACTTCAAATTCCTCAACCCAAAGTAGTTTCAGACATAAGCAATTTTCTGAAAAGCATGAAAGCAGTTGACCTCAAAAACAATCCAAACTTGTAGCAGAGGGAATACAAAAATAGAGTTCATGGATTCAAACAATTTTAGGCAAGATGAAAATTAAGAGGAGGGTCCAAAATTTCAAAAATTTGGGAAAACAGTTGCAGCTGCAACAATTGGCGATTACCTGGTGAACCTAGATCTCTAGGCAATTTATTCCGTAAGTAACAGACTGTTTAACAATAAAACGAACATGTTGAATTCTTCTAGATGTTTGGATTTTTCCAAATGGGAAATATATGTACGTTTAATCATTGATGATAGTCCAATTTAGGAGAATGGAAACCAAGATTTCCAAGTCAAGATAGCTCTTTCGAGGCCAGGAAGACGATTTTCATTTATTACCTCTGTCTTCGGGTAGCTTCCATCTTGGACACCATAGGATTGTAACATATGGTAAATAGAAATATTCATTTGTTCCTCATTCCCATGCCATTTTTGCACTTTTTGTGCTTTTGGACTTTTGTCCTTTGCATATGAGTCCTCTTGCATGCCTTTCCTTCTGAATTTTTATTCAGGCTTCTCTATCCACAGTGTCCTTTTCTGAGAGAGATGTATTTAACTTTCAGCTCACGGATGGAGAAGAAATTTTGGCAATTTAGTACTTATATGGTTCAGTACTTTGTTTCGATACATATTGCTTTCATAGGATATTTTAACTCTTATCTGCCTTTTGGCATTGAATTCTTGGCATGGGATCATTTATATATAATATACTGTTCACCCTGCTTCCTTTCCATGGGCCTTTTGCTTTCACTCCCTAGGAAATTTTTAAATGTGAGATGGATGGAGCCTCAAAATAGTATTCCAGACCTTTTGATCCTGATTTATTTTACAAGGATTAAGTAGGACTTCAATGTGTTCCTAGCCATTCCGAAAAACTGCTAAACTAGATGAAATTATTTCAAATAAAATAGTAGTACACAGTCTTACACTCAAGGACTTTAATTACTTCAGAATTATGATGCTCTCCATGCAACCAAAATTTTGTCCTTTTTATTGAAATCAACCAAAATCTAAATAAAACCAACATAAATAAAATAAATCAAACATAAACAAACAAAGCAAATTATTTATGTACAAAACAAAAGAACAAAAACAAAAACTCAAGAAAAATAAGGTTTGAGAACTAAACCATTTACTGGTAATTTCTCTTCCCACCCCTATAAATCTTGCAATTTATAGGTTGTGGGGCCAAGTTTTTCCGCAATCTAGAAAGGGCCTACCCATAACTGTTGAAATTTTGTGTGTTTTCCTTTCTCATCATGAGGGTGATCCCATTTGAGAACTAAATCTCCCACCTCAAATTCTTTTGTTCCCGCTTTGTGCTTATCAAACCATCTCTTTACTACCTCTTGTTGTTGTTTAAAACATTCTCTGGCCTTGGATCTAGATTCCTCTGCCTTCGAAAGATTATGTATCCTTTCCTGCAAAACTTCATTATCTAATCCTCTAAATTCTTGACCGATTATGGAAGAAGGTAGAATTATATTGTGGCATAGAATGGCCTCTTTTCCATAAACAAGGGTATACGGGGACATACCTAACGAAGTCTCGGGGGTGACCCTATCGGCCCAAAGAGCATTAAGTAATGCTAAGTGCCAACTCTGATTTTCTATCACCGTCTTTATTAAAATCCTAATCAGATTCTTGTTTGTAGATTCAGCCAAGCCATTTCCCTGTGGATAGTAATTTGCAAAGTAATGCAACTTAATTCCTTTCTCATGTGCAAATGTAGTTAATCTAATCGAGGAAAAGCAAGTAGCATTATCGAAAACTAAGGAAATTGGAAATCCAAACCTGGTCATAATATGATCTTGCAAGAAGTCCATGACAGCTTCTTCATTTACTTTACGTAACATAATGGATTCGAATGAACGACTGAAGTAATCAGTTGCTGTCAGAATATACTTATGTTCAAGGGAATAATTTGAATTTATCTCCCCAATGATATCCATCCCCCACTGCTCAAAAGGTTCTGTTATCATCACAGGCTTTAATGGCCCTGTTGCTTTAACTTGTCTTCCACCACACCTTTGACAAATGTCGCACTTTTTGACATGGGCGTGTCAATATTTTAATAGTGTGGGCCAATAGAATCCGGATCTGAGAGTTTTATGAGCTGTAGTATCTTCGAAGAAATTTCCTCCAGCAGGCCCATCATGTAAATCTATCATTAGCTTTTTCGCATCTTCTTTTTCTAAGCATGTAAGAAGAACTCCATCATAATTCTTTCTGAATAATATTCCTTCAACAATTTGATATGAGGCTGATTTAAGACACAGTGCTCTTCTTTGCTTAGGATTCCAATGTTTCGGTAACAATCCCACCTAAAGGTAATGCACAAGGTCTCGATACCAGGAGTCCGAAGCTGTGAAAAGAGGACATACATCCATCAAATGTAACTCAACTTCGTTTTCCAAGCTCTTTTCTTCATTGTCTTTACTTTTAGTCATAAGTTTACACAATCCCTACCCTTTAACTATGGAGGTTGGCTTGAATTCAGGGTCATACTCCTGTAGAGCTGTTACCCAGTTACCTCTTCTTTCTCCTAACTCCTTTTGTACGAAAAGAGACCTCACAACTGGCTGTGGAACTATTACCTTTGTCCGGTTCTTAAGTATATATCGTCTGAATTGTTTCACCGCTTTGAACACTACGTCAACTGGTTTATCCATAGCTAGGTAATTTAATTCGGCCCCTTGCAGATCAATGCTCATAAATGATATGGGGAACTCATCTCCCCCATCTTCCTTCTGGGTAAGCACAGCTACTAGTGAATCATCATATGCAGAAGTGTACAGAATAAAATCTTTCTCAAAATCTAGACTTTTGAGGGAGGGTGCGTGCATAACATCTGTTTTAATTTTACTAAATTTTTTCTTCTCTACATCAGTCCACTTGAATTGTACACTTTTATTTACCATTTACTACAAAGGTTTGATAATTTGCGTGAAATCTGGCACAAACCTTCGCATGAAGTTTATTGTCCCCATAAATGATTGCATGCCCTTTTTATGATGGGGTAAGGGAATCTGTTTGATGACTTTAATCCTTTATGGGTCTATGGAGATCCCCTTCTTAGAAACCATGTGACCCAACAAATTACCTTCTGTAATGACAAACATGCACTTCTTGGGGTTTAATGAGATACCATATTTTCGCCAGCGTTCAAAAATTTGCTTTAGATGAAATGCATGTTCCTCTCTTTTCTTTGATAATATCATGATGTCATCGAGGTATACTACAGCACTACAGCCAATCATACCACAGAAACCTATATCCATATCCATTCGGAAAGTAGCTCCAGCGTTTATGAGTCCAAAGTGCATCCTTCTGTAAGAAAACTCCCCCACCTGGTTATGAATGTCATTTTAAGTCTATCTTCTTCAGCTACTAATACTTGATTGTAGCATGATCCATCTAATAAAGAGAATAGTTCATAACCTAAAACCATTTGCAATATCTGCTCCATGGGTGGAACAGGGTAATTGTCTTTATCTGAAGCGCGATTTAAATTTCTAAAATCCACACATAGCCTTATTTATCTGGATTTCTTCCTTACTGGTACCATATTTGAAACCCATTCCAAGTGTCTAACCTCGAAGATAATTCTAGCATCCAATAGTTTCTTAACTTCACTCTGGATTAAAGGTTCTAATTTTGGATGCATTTTCCTTAAAGGCTGCTGATAAGGTTTGATTCCAAATCTGATGGGGATAACATGCTGAATAATACCGGTGTCACATGTCTTCAGATATTCATATGTCCAGGTAAAAACATCTTTGTATTGCTTGAAAATACTGATAAACTTATTCCTTTCACCTGGGGAGAAACAATTTCCCAAATTCACATATTTAGGTTCAATCTCAGTCCCCAAATTAATCAACTCAAACTGTAGAGACGAGCTATGAGTCTTCACATTCGCTGGTCTTCTAAATTTCTCGTTTAAATCAAACATCCATTCTAAATTCTTGACTCCCTTAGGAATAAAATTATCGAATTTTAGCTCGACTTGATGTTCTTCATCATCAATAATCGCCCCTTTCGAGGTCTCATCATTTGTCAAGCATTCTATAATCTGTTGATCATCATCGGACACTCGTAGATTGGTAATCATATCTGGAACTGAAGGCCTGAAAAGAAATTCAATAGAGCATCGATTATTAGAGGGCACAAGCCTCGTAGCTGAGGTGTCCAACAAGTCAGCTGCTGCATTCTTAAGTCTGGGAATCGATACAATGTTAAATGCACTAAAACATTTAATCAAGTCCCATAATTCATTTTGATAAGCTTTTAAATGAGGAGAAATGCAATGTATTTGATTTCGAATTTGTTTTACAATTATTTCAGAATCTCCAAACACTTTCA
>LPNX010220672.1:69586-89934 GCA_001517045.1 Pseudotsuga menziesii
AATGCCTGAACTAATGCATCATATTTAGTTGTTTTATTGGTACATTCAAACTCTAACCTACATGAAAGAAAATGTTTTCTTTTCTTAGGGTCAATCAAGACACAATCGGCTCCTAACCCCTCTAAATTTTTAGAACCATCAAAGAAAAGCATCCAAAAATCGCTAACTACTGCGGGAGAATTAACATCTACATCTATAGCTAAGTCTACTATTTTACAGTCAATTTCATCAGCCTATTAAAATTGAAGGAGATCAGGCTGAGCGTCTGATGTATTGTTGGATTCTTCCGCTTTATAGTTTCCTGGTTCTAGCTCAATAAAGTAATTTCCCAAAATAGAATCTACCCGTTCATTTTTTTCTTTGAACTGAGTAACATTGTGTTTCATCTGGGGCTCCCTTAAAAATTTAACTTGATTTGGGATTCCTTTATATGGTAGCCACAAATGTGACCAATCCGAGGAAAAATATATGTTCAGCTTTTCCGACCAATCTCTTCTCAAAATAAGTCCATAAGCTTCTGGTACGTCAGCCACGACAATATCAATGAATTGACACACCTTATCATTTGAAGATAAGTGAATGAGAACATCCTCCAATTCCCCAATTACCTTCACATTCTTTCTATCCAACTGAACGACCCTCTAGGTAGATGGTTTAGGTTGTCCATTTATATTTTTGTAGACCGATAGCGGCATGACGTTGACTAATGCCCCCAAGTCTACTAGGTAGTTATGCACGTTGTGGTTGAAAATTTCAAAAGTAAGGAGAAAAGGTGGATTCTTTCTTCTAGGCTTACCTCCCATACTTTCTTCACCAATTTCTTCTTCTTGGGGCTGATTGTCAGTGGGAAACCTCTTCTCTGATACTTCAAGTGCTTTCAATAGCTTTTCTTTCTACTACGGCACATTGCACATCTCAAATAATGAGATGTTTTCCCTTACCTTTTTGATATCCTCCACAATGTCATAATCCATATTATGTTATGTGAGATTCGATTTAACATTATTTATTTTTTCTTCATTAGGATTAGTAGGCATGTTGATCTATCTAGGATTTTGACTGGTGATGGTAAATTCTAGAATTTTATTGGTTGAGGAGCTGTTTTGAAATTTCTTAACATTATTTTGAAGTCTTTTGATCTTCGGGAGCATAAGAATGTTTTCCTTAATCAACCCATGGCTTCTCGTCGTTACGTTTGTTTCCAGGATTCCCTCATGTCTCAGATCCTTTTCCTCCTCGGCATCAAACAATGATACATGGTCCCATAAAACCATGGCTTCATCCTCCTATTTTTCTGTTGATTTATTGTTGTGTCTCCCTTCTTCATCATTATCTTCAGTTAATTTGGAATCCAATAGCTGATTCATAACCAACGTCATTGAATTTATCCATTGAGGACAATTGTTTTCAGAATGGGGTTGTTGGTGTAAAGTGCAAAAGTTATCCATTCCTACCTCCATTAAGTTCATAGATGCAGGTCTGTGCGGAGGGGGTTGGGATTGATTGTTATATTCCCTTTTCTTGTAATAAGGCTTGTAGAACTTTTGGGTTACCTTTTCCCTTTCCAATTCTATGATTCTGTTAGAGAGATTCTGCATCATCTTTCCCATTCCTTCAAAATCTAGTGATTGCTCCTCTTTAGGGTTAGTAAATAACAAATCTTTCCTCCCAACATTTTTTTCTCTTGGCCATTCAGGATAATATTCGATGCTTTCCTTTTCAGCCTATACTCTCTCTGCTTTTTCATAAGTCTCTGCTAACATAGGTTTGGCCTTGATTTTGGAAAACATGACCAACTCAAGTCCTAGAGCTGAGGTATAATATTCAATCAGGACTTTATCCGAGGGTTTGTCAGCTTCAGAAAAATTCTTAAGATAAGCTGCGAATATTTGGGTAAAAATATGTACCTTCTCTTTTCTTTTTTTCTTTAAGGCACACAGTCCTTTCATGAGAGCTGCATGATTTTTTTGGGTTACATACTTACTTCTAAAAATTCTTTCAAAAGTATCCCAGTATGGGATAGAGTTTGCAGGCAAACCGAAATACCATGATGCTACTACTCCTTTAAGGGTGTGTGGGAAAAGGATACAAACTACATCCTCATATTCCCCAACCCTTAATCCCTATATTGCCAAATAGAAACTTTGCAAATGGTCATCTACTAGCATCTTCTCATTTGGATCAAACTTGGGTAGCATATTTTCAAAATCTTGAGCTAAGTCATGCAATGGAGGTGTTAAGTTCAAGGGTAATCTGGATTTCCAAGCCGATGGTGGATTTGGTGGGTTGGGTGGCTGATTTGTGTTTACGCCTGCCACGAGTCTAGGTGGAGAGTGAGGTGGTAAATGAACAGGAGTATGAACAGGTGAACAATAAGGTGTATTTGGGCCCACTTGATTTAAAGGCTGAACCACCTCCTATAAGGCTGTTTCTACCAGTTCTTCCATATCTCCAACCAACACTAAGTATTCCAATATAGGACGGTCTTTCTTTTTATATTCTCTTCTGGGTAAGTCAGGGATAATTGGTAATCCTCCAATCTTCTTCACATATGCCCTAGTATGTCTTCTCATATCATTAGCTACTTCATTATTGATAGAATACAAGTGCTCTTTACCCTTCTCTTTAGGGATAGGATTGGGAAAAAAACTACTTTTTGAACTGTCACCGCTAGAATAATCTCGATAAAATGGGTTTCCTCGGCCATCCACGCACTAGCGGCCCTCCTTCTAGCACCAGTAACTGTTGATGCCTAGAAATTCATAGGAAACAATAGCAAGGGATTCTCCCCAGTCAACGTTCCCAACTAGCCCGTGACTATTTGGTGTAGGGAATCTGTCCGGTTTGCAGTCTGGCTACTGTAGTTCAAGTAACAAAAACAAAGGGTTTTACTGGTTATGGCCCAGTCCACCATATATATTTTTGTACTTTTTGACTTTAAGTATGATATGCAAGTGCCTATCTAAGATGCAGATTGACTGAGAATGCAAGGAGTGGTCATAATGTGATGCACAGGTTCTTACCTCTCGTCTTAGACTATCTCACATCTAAATCACACACAAATAGAAAATATAACACTAACTAAGCTATCCATAGGGAGCAAGATATTAATTCATGAGTAATGTAATACTGTTCACATGTTAAGATAAATCATAGATCACTATTCTTAGAATCAAATTACATAAACATGAATAAAGATATATGTGACAAGATAGCTCATCAACCGTTAAACCCTCCATTACTCATAGTGTAAATTATCATAGAATAAACTAGAGAACATTCAGATAAGAACATAGGTTCAGAAAGTTAGAGCACTCTCACAGTTAATGAAACACGGTTGAAAATGAAATAGTTCCCCTTCAACGTTGTTCATTTTATCACATTCGAGCATTCCACACAGCACCTTCTCCAACAGGAAGAATTTGTAATTTATTATTGTAAAATGAAGTAGTTCCTCTTACAACAAATGGTTCACAAGTTTCTCCAGGGAAAAATGCCCCATTCCCTCTAACTTTCCTATCTTTATACAAGAACAACAAAACCTTTGGGTTTCCTTGCCCCCTCCTTCCGGCTCCCCCAACCATTTTAATCTCATAGTTTTGTCAGTTTGTGAGTGCTCATGATTTAGGCAATTCGTTACATTTCATATTTAGTTTTATGAGTACTTCATAAAACAGGACCAGCTCGGTAATTGATGAACCTTTTCCAAGCCTGGGCCTCTATTGCTACAGATTCTGATTTGTCTTTCATTTGTCCTTTTTAAGATCCCGTTGATCTCAGAACATCTCTGCCTGTCACTTTTCATCCAACTTCCTTCTTCTTTGTCCTTCAGCTATGTCTTCTTTGTAACAATAATCTGAAGAATCTTCTAAGTCCGTCTGCAGTCAAACCAAAAAATTCATCATTAATTCAGACTGCATCTTTTCAACAAATGTAAACAATAATAACAATAAAACTGATCATCAAAATGAGGCCCTGTACTGCGCTCTCGTCATGAAAAACCTTAAAAAGAATCAGAAAACATCGACGTCCACAAGAGGGGTTAAAATCTCACAAAACGGCAGGAAAAACCTAATTGGCGAATTGAACCATTAAAGTAATAGGAGGATAGTTTTACTCACAGCCACAACGGTGGGCTTCAGATGGGCAACGAGTTCTATGAGACCATTAATTCTATCAGCATCGGAAAGACTAAATACTAAAGCATTGGGTGGAAAAACTCCTTGTCGGCGAATGGAACGACATAAAAGTTGGGAGGTGAGTGCATCACATAGCCGCAATGGTGGAAGATGAAAAGACTACGGGCTCCACAAAAAATAAACATATCGATGAAAACCGTAACAAAACATCGACGAGTGGAGCAGTTATATGGTGGACATTTAGTTCGCTCGGGAGCCGCAATGGCGGAAAGAAATCAGACTACAGCCTTCGATCAAAGTCATAAACTTTTTGATATGCCGCAGAATTATCATGAAAATGTTAAGTGTTCAGAAAATATTAGGCTTGTGCAGCGGTCTAAAAAGCTTGTCTCATCTCCAAAATAGCGGCTTCATAAAGATCAAACACCCTGACTAAAACTTCAACCAACCTCTAACAACGCAAAGCAAGTCAACATAATAACGTCACGGCATCGTAAAATTCAACGCTATCCGTTAGAACATTCATCGTTCAACTTCTGCAATGGAGGCTCCGTAGGGAAATATGGCTCCGATGCATTGCTCAAATGATCTCCAATCAACCAAACTGAAAGAAATTTAATTTCCAAAAGAATTTCGGCTAGGCAGTGATGAAAAGTTTGTTTCACCTCCGAAACAACGATGGAAATGAGAAAAATTCTTACGATATCAAAGAAAGAAATCACAGATCAAAGGATAACATTTTAAATCCAACTTCAAATTCCTCAACCCAAAGCAGTTTTAGACATAAGCAATTTTCTGAAAAGCATGAAAGCAGTTGACCTCCAAAAACAATCCAAACTTGTAGCAGAGGGAATACAAAAATAGAGTTCATGGATTCAAACAATTTTAGGCAAGATGAAAATTAAGAGGAGGGTCCAAAATTTTGAAAATTTGGGAAAACAGTCGCAGCTACAATAGGAGTATAGACCTTCGAAGAAGTTTCAAAGGAAAAGAGAAAACAATCAGAATAAATACTACACCAAATATCAATGTTATAAATGTCATAATATAGGACACCTTGTGAGAGAGTGTCCATTGAAGACAATAGACAGAATATACATCATGCTCATCTAGCTGAAGATGATGATGAAGAAGAAGAAATACCTCGAAATAGACAATAAAAAGAAGAATGTGTAGAAGAATATGTACTATTCTCTGCACTCTCTAGGCCTGTAATACCTGGATAATATACATGGCCTATTGATAGTGGTGCTTCAAATAAAAGTACATGGAAGAAGAAAACTCTATAAAGACTTGAAGAGAATAATTCTCCTAAAAAAGTAGCATTAGGATATGACTATCAATAAACCATCAAAGGAATTGACGAATCAAGCTACAAACTTGACTCTAAAACCTCCATGAAGATGAAGGAAGTATTATATGTACGAGGTTTGAAAAAGAACTTACTTTCCATCTCAGCATTAGATAACAAAGGATATATAGTTGCTTTGATAGATGGACAAGTAATCATTTGTACGAAAGGAGAAACAATTGAAGATGGTGTGGTCATTGGTGAAGAAGAAGGGAGGATTGTACAAACTAAAGGAACATTTGGAAACAATCTTTGTCCATGAGATCACTAGTTCAAGTGCACCATGGCGTAGAAGGATTGCTCACATCAAATATAAATCATTACCCTATGTGAGAAAGGTGGTAACATGTTTACCATATTTGAATATTGATCATGAAGGTACTTGTAAAGGATGTGCAAGAGGAAAGAACATCAAAAATCCATTTTCGAGGAGTGAAACAAAGACTAAAGGTATGTTGGAATTAATTCATTCTGATGTATGTGATCCTATTCCCTCCACATATTTAAGTGGATATGAATATTATGTTAAATTTATTGATGAGTATTCAAGAAATACATGGATATACTTATTGAACAAAAAGAGTGAACTGTTCGGGAAATTCAAGGAATTCAAATCCTTGATAAAGAACCATTAAAAAAGAAGAATCGAGCAACTTAGAACAGATAATGGTGGAGAATATACTTCAAAATAATTTAAAGCTTTCTACAAAGAAGCTAGAATCAAGTGGGAACTAACCAAACCCTACCATCCCTAATAGAATGGTGTTGCGCAAATATATAATAGAACCATTATGGAAGCAATGAAGATAATGATTCATGATCAATATCTTCCTATGAACCTATGGGATGAAACAACAAGAATAGTTGTGTATGTGTAGAATAGATTATCTCATAGTGATCTTGGATTCAAGACTCATAAAGAAATGTATATAGGAAATAAACCTGAAGTGATCCATCTCAAGATATTTGGTTGTCTAGTATATGTTCACATTCCAAAAGAAAAGAGAACCAAGTTGGATCATTCCAGAAATAAGGGAATATTTTTTGGGAACTGTGAAGTCTCCAAATCCTTCAAGAAATACATTTCAGGATTCCATCATATAGATATTAGTATAATGTAACATTTTTTGACAAAAATTCTATTAAGAAATATATAAGGTGTTATCTTGAATAAGAACATGAAGAGGATGTACCTCTCAAAAAGGTAGAAGTTGAACCCTCTCCTGAAATAATAGCATTAGAATGTCATGATATGCTAGAACCTCAAGAACCCCCTACTATGGATATGTATCTAAAGAGAAAACCAGTTTGTATAAGATAAATCATACAAGAAGTAGAGAACTATGGAGCTCCAAAAGGATCCAGAAGAACAAGTAAGAGATCAAAGCCATTCTCCAACTATGTAGCTTCGATGTGCGATCTTGTAGATCAAGAACCTACCAGTTTCGAGGAATTTGTACAGAAGAAGGAATGGGTAGAAGAAATGACGGAAGAATACTAGTCAATAATGAAGAATGATGTTTAGGATATAGTACGCAAAAAAGAAAGCAAGAGTGTGGTATATTCCAAGTGGATCTACAAGATAAAACATGTTGTTGATGGATATAAAAAACTACAAGGAAATATTTATGGCTAGAGGATTATCACAGAAAGAGGGAATTTATTATGAAGAGACATTTGCACCAATAGAAAGGTACACTCCATCAGAACCATCATGGCACTTGCTTCCATGATGAAGTGGAATATACACCAAATGGATGTAAAGACAACCTTCCTCAATGGTGTGATTGAGGAACATGTATACAATAAACAACCACAAGGATTTGAAGTCGAAGATAAAGTGACTCATGTATCAAGATGAAGAAGTCTCTGTGTGGAATGAAAAAATATCCTAGAGCTTGGAGTGGAAGAATAGGTATCTTCTTGATAAGCCTGGTATTTACCAAAAGTAAAGATGATCCTAACCTTTACCTTAAGGTTATGGATGATGAACCTATCATATTATTACTATATGTGGATGATATATTTCTGACAGGAAATGAGAATCTAGTTGGAAAAGAAAGAAGGTAACTAAAGAATTAGAGATAAAATATCTTGGATTGATGCACTATTTTCTTGGGATGGAAGTGTGGCAGATACCAGAAGGAATATTTCTGAACCGAGGAAGGTAGGCAATGGAAATATTAAAAATATTTGATATGTTCTATTCTAAATCCATGGCCATGCCTATGGATACCTACCTGAACCTGTTTTTTGATGAATCATCAAAGTTAGTATATGTGACTCAGTACAAACATATTATTGGGTCATTAATGTATCTGGTGAATACTAGGAAACATATATGCATTTTTTTAACACCCTGAGTCAGTATCTAGTTAAACCTAGACATGTTCATGTGATAGTTGCAAAGCATGTGATGAGGTACCTAAAAGGTATGATAGAATTTGGACTATACTATCATAGAGATCATGACTAAATATTGTATGGATATACAGATTTAGATTGGGAAAGAAGTGTCGCAGGTAGGAATAGAAGCTTAGGTGGATGTTATTATATGGGATCTGCCACGATCTCATGGTTTAGAAAGAAACAATCTAGCATTTCTCTCAGTACAACTGAAGCAGTGTAAATAGAATCTTGCTTCGCTAGCTGTGAATCCATATCAATTCAGAAGCTGATGTCAAGTATATTTGACATGGAATTGGATACCATAGTCATTATATGTGAAAACTAGAGTTGTATAAATGTGATAGAGAATATTATGTTTCATAATAAATCAAAGCACATATAAATATGATATTTCTACATAATGGATATGTTAGATAAGGGATCTATAAAAATACAGCATGCGAGTGTTATACTATGAAATGATACTTCTTTGTTTGATTACTGACATTGAATGCATTGGTACACAAAAGGAAAAAATGGATAGAAGTATCCAAAACCTATAGATGAACATGTGCCTTAATACCTCTTATTCCTTCCACCCTCTCCCATGTTTTTCATTGATCTTAACTTGTAATTTTGACTATTGGAATTGCAACTCAAGAGTCATTTGTGGGTAGCCACATCTGAAACCCATGGTTACATGATCATACTATGCATTCATGGGTTTCCTTAATAGAAGTTGCGGTCCATTCAAAACTTGCCAGTATTCAAAACCACGGTTACATTAAGCCACAATTTAAATAAAAAACATAATTAGTTAGGGACAGTTTGGTTCGTAATCATAATGTCCACAACCTCCCTAACCATATCAACCTTCGTAAATCCCCCTAATCACCAAGTATAAATAGAAGGGATGGGTAGAGGTTGAAGGAGAAACCTAGAAGATAAAGGTTATGGTCAAGGAATACCTTTGGATATTTGGAGCAACAAAACTCAGTTCCTTGGTTAGATGATGAGGGCATGTATTAGATAGAGGTTGTATCGTTCACTACTACTTATCAATAAAGAGATATTTTCTTCCACAATTGTTGCATCAATATTCTTATATGTTATGATTTTATGAGATATGTTTCCATTCTCTTACAGTTATAATGTTTCATATGTCTTTATATAACATCTAAGGTTTCTATAGGAAGGCATCTATCTGTTTTGCTGGTGTGGATTATCCTGGAGAATTCTAGAGAATTTGAAGTGAAGGTTCAAACCTAGGACCAACCTTCATAAATAAGGTGCATTATAATTTTTCTCTATTTCTCTATGAAATTTCTAGATAGCTATATATATGCATGTTTTATATGTGTATGTTGGTGACCCCAGACCCTTAGGTCATAAGGTGTATTTTCCCTGAACAACAGAACTACCAACTCCATTAGGGAGTATAACCTATTTTGGGTTTGTTCCATAAGTTTCCAAGTCCAGTATGTTCCTTTTATTGTTGTAAGTGTTTTGATTGAATTTTGCATTCATTCTGTAGTGCTTAATGCTTGGAATCCTTTGGCCATTTCTTTTATTCTTAAAAAATTATGGTTGTAACCATGAGTTTTCGATATATATAGTCACAATTACTTGTTGTATTTGCAGGTTGGATGTATACACAATCAAGATCCATTCGCGGTATGTTTAAGTGACAATCGTGATCCTGTAGGTATAGGTAAGACTGCTAGGGTTTATCCTGATTTGGGAATTTTGACTCCTCGGGTGTTTGTAAGGTTTCTACTTTGACATTGTATTGTGCTCTTAGAAGATGCATTTCAGTTTTTCTTGTCCTTTAAGTGTTTTTTGGTTAAGTTAAGTTTGGATATTTGTGTGTAAGTGCGTTGTGTTTTTTCTTCTTGGTATCTTTGGTTCAAGTGAAGGTGTATTTGTTGGTTCCTAGTGTTTTCTAGTCCTTCTAAAGAATTGATCTTCCTTTTATTGCTTGGATAATCGTCGAGGTTTATCACATTGGTTAAGATTTCATCTATTTGTCTTTCCAAGTCAATAGGTTCATCTAAGTTAGGTTTTGGGTAATCTTTACATTGTTTTTAAAAGATAGTTATTGTAAAGATCTGACTGTTAGGACATGCATTTATACATGTCCATTTGCTTGATGTAATTAGTTGCATTCATTTGCATAAAAAATTTGAGTATTGTGAAAAGAAAAACAAAAGGAATTTTAGTTGCAGAGTTAGGTCTAGTTTAGAATCTTTGCATTAGCTCTTTTTCAATTGTATGCAAAAAAATAAAAAATATAAAAGTCTTGTATTTTTTCAAAAGTTATTTAAAATTTTTCATTAGTTTCATTAAAAAAAGGAAAAATATTGTTAATTGTATTTATTTTGAAACTTTTACATCACATTTTCTTTCACTTGCTGAGTCCAAAGACCATTGAGTCCCACTCTACTACCTATGAGTAATAAATCCATAATAAGGATGCTTATTTATTAGTAATATTCCCTTCTATAGGTTTGATAATCAACTAGATTAGGCTAGGTTCTTGGACTAGGATATTTTATCCAAGAGAACTTTGATTTCAAATATAGTGTCCTATATTTAGGTAAACCAACTTTTACAAGGGATAATCCGAAAAGCTTCTTTGACATAGGAGTCAAGAACGAGGTTGTGTGAGATATTGGTTGCATAGATAACCCTCCAATACCTTCTTTGAATGTATACTAAGATTTTTGTGCATATTGGGGTTCTATCAATACCAATTCTTGAGCCTCATGAGGTGCCGATATTATTAGAATTACAGCCTTAGCTACCCTACCCATGCACATCATTCAAGTCGGTGGCTATTCCAATGGACTTTGGTTGTAAATTTGGTAGCCTTAGCTTCCAGACCTTAGGGTTTTACAAAGGTGACATTGGACGGATATTTCCATTGCACCTAGAGTAGACTTGGGAGATAAATTTGGTTGATAATTTGGGAGGGTGGTTGGGTGATTCCAACACTTACATCTATAAAACTATTCACGAGATGCCAGGTAGCTATTCTCTGATCCTCACTGCTTGGATCTGGGCCCTAATCATCCCATACTTTCCTTTGGAAGCTGTATCTTTTGCCTCCTATGTCTCTGATACTTAGGAAATTTTTTAGTGTATGCTCTTTGGTTTCCTTGTGTCTTAATTATAATTTTTAGGTGTGTGAGTCAAATTTTTAGTTGTGGAGGACCATCCTTTTCATAGGTATAGAAGGTTGCAAAAAATTCCTCCATCTTTAACAGTGGAACCTCCATCGCCACCTCAAAGTAAGAGAATTGACATAGAAGGTTCTTTTGAACCAACCTTTGTTAGTGAAGTTCCATGTGAACCAAAACATATACTTCCTCATGAAGAATTCCAACGAGTAAAGATACAAGACTTGCAGGTTGATGATTTTGCAAGGAATTACAATACACATCTAACTCATTTGAATGATCCTGTGATAGTCGAATTCCTTCCTTTCATTTCACCAGTGATTGGTTTTTATTTGATTCCAAATATGTCTAGTATAGGATAAGACATGTCTACCCCTATTTCAACCATGCTAGTTGGTGGATTCTCATATCCACCTATGAGTGCTCCTAGACCTAGGGCATCTACTACACCTCTTTCTCTAAGTGCTTGAGTGGTCAATCCATCAACACCTTATAATGTTGTAGGTCATTCTAGTGGGGTGGTCACTGGAATACCAAGTGCGCCTTTTACTTCTTCTACTTTAATGCAAAGTGCTCAAAGTGGTCCGAGTGGGTCCACTTATTTTGTCGAGGTATTTCCATGGAATGGAGGACACATTTATCCATCCACACCTTATGTAGGTCCCTCCCCTTCTTATGTGGGTGTGTCATATAGGAACAAAAATACCTGCACAAGTTAAAGTTTTCATAACTCTATTCATGTTTCAACCGCTCCGTTTATGAGCTCTCCATTTTCACTGTTTAGTGGAGGAATATTTGCTTCGATTTTTCAAACTCCGCTTTTGGTTGGAGTAGGAAAAACCACCTATCACACACCACAAGTCAGTAATCCTCTCACTTTCGAGTGGAACCTATTTCATAATAGTGCTACAACATCATAGCCAATGGCTGGGGGTAACTCCACCTTTTCTTTCAGGATCCATGGGGAAGGTACTTCCTCATCCCATAATCCTTTATATCAAACCTTGGATAAGTTGAAACTTCCTTTCTTGGAACGTTAAATTTGCCAATTTTTTCTAAACCTATAAACGACATTATGCACCATAATGCGGCATGGCCACCTATGCCCATCAATCTACCCTCAAACATCCCAAATTTTGATGGGAAACCAGTGAGGATCCTGGTGCTCACAAAACCACATTTCACCTTTGGTTCTCTTCCAACTCACTGAACAATGACTCTGTTTGGTTGAGGCTATTTGAAAGAAAGTTGAATAATGTAGTAGTTAAGTGGTATATCAAACTATCCTCACCTACGTATGATAGATTCCTTGACTTAACAACCATGTTTTTAAATCACTTTCAACATCCTGGCCAGTATGGTTCCAGTACAGACTTGTTGTCAAATTTTGACAAAAAAATGCCACACACATATCTAATCATATTCAGGAGTGGTGAAGGAGAAAGAGGTTTATTAAAGCCAACATCCTTCACAAGTTCTTATTAAAGTGGTTCTTGAAATATTTATTGCCTTATATTTATAGGGACGTGTCTATATCGAGATTTACCATGAAGGAAGAGGCAATTCTCAGGGCCCAGTACCTAGCTCTGATCTATGCTCAGTATGGGGTTATTTATGAAATTACCCTTGAATCGCTAATGTCTATGAATGACCTGAAGAAAATCAAATATGGACCCCATGCCGATGGTTTCATGTAAGTAAGTATGCCTATTATAGAATCAGTGGCTAAGAAACTCAATGAGTTGTTAGTGAAATAATATGCAGTGGGGGAAACCAAGGCTACCACCCCCTCACCGCAAAGTTCTAATGTATATTATGCACATTCTTCCTAAAAGGGAAATCTGTATCCTGGCTAGAAAAGGAATAAAGGGATGAAGGGTGAGCGGAAACAAAATAAACCAAAACCCATAAATAACATTGACGGGGGTAAAAAAGAGAAGATGAAGGTTAAGTTTCCTTGCAAGTTTTGCCAAGGAGATCATCTTACTTATCAATTCCCCTTAATGGATTAGGCATAGAATATTCTTATGCAAAAAAAACCAGCTCTCCTAAAGGATCCCTATACCCAAGGATAGAATGCAACTTCTGCTTCAAAAGAAGTTGGGGAAACACCTAGTGCTCCTACTGACCACAATTATATCAACTTGGTCTTATCCAGTAATTTATTATAGATAAGAAATAAAAAGTATGAATCAGATGATCATGATAAAGGTAAGTCTACTTCTGAAGCTTCATCCACTCTCCCCATTGAGAAATTGGCTGAACTGATGTGTAAGATACCAAAAGGTGTCTTGAAGAAAACTTTCCACAACCCTAATACAAGGGTTACTTCTAATTATTTTGTAGTGGAAGATATATCCCAAACACCTTGTACGATGTTGGAATTATAAGTGCTACATAGTTTTCCTTATCAGAGAGATGCACTCTTAGTAGCTATAGCAAGTATGGATTCAATGAGCCTTCTATGCAAATGTAATCTCTCTGAGGTTAAACCACACTTTCCATACTGTGTGGCATTTTCAATCGATTTAGTCCATGGGGAAAATACCATTGGACAAATAGTAGTTGATGAGGGTTCTTCCATGTGTGTTATGTCGATGTCTTGTTGGAAATCTTTGGGATCCCCCGAATTGGTCCCATACAACACTTTTATTATTTATTTTGATGAAATTTCCTTCCATCTACATGGTATCCTACCATATTTTGAAATAAATTTGGAAGGGAAAGTGGTTCATGTTGAGGTCAAAGCGATTCATGCTCCCTTGGACTATTTTTTTGGGGGGGAGAAGTTGGACTTACACCATGTGTGTTATTCCTTCATCTGTATTCCAAGTGTTAGTGCTTCTGCATGAAGGGAATTTTAGTATAGTTGACCACCTTTGTTTTAATAAGAAGGGTCCTTTGGAAACTAACTAGTCCATGGTACCATTGATTGATCAGTCAAAACCAACTAGTTAAATATTGGGAGTTAGAGTGTATACATCATTGATGGGAACATTTGATATACCAAATCCTATTAACTATTTAGGTTCTACACGTGTTGGGAATTCTATCGCTACATTTGTGGATAGAACTAAAACCTAGGTCATCCCTTTGCAATAAGATCCCAAAGTTCTCCTTCCAACAAAAAAATTAGCTTATCAAGCCATATCTAATGTTGTTGTTGATTCCATATTGACTCCTTCCCCAGTCTCAGAGGAGTTGAATGAATCCTATCTTCCCACCTAGATGGAAAACTCCACATATTCCTATGATTTATTTGATATGGTTTTTCCTTCTAACGAAGTCATTCTGGAAGCCATGATCTGACCAGAAATTGTTTTTGAGGACCTTCACCACAAGTCCGTCTTCATTCAAGAATTAATCAAGATAGAGAAATTAGATTTCCATGTGATAGTTGCAAAAGGTGTTGAATCTTCCAGTTAATCATTTTCCTAAGGAGGGATATTTGTCGAGCAGAATATGGAAAACATATATACCACTATTTTGATCAACATTTCTGCAAAATGTGATGTTGTGGAAAACGTGCATATCAATTGAAATTGTTCTCTGGTGGAGATTTCCATTTACACTTCCTTGTTTAAGGAATTTCGTGACATATTTCCTTGATCATATGAGGATATTCCATGCATTTATGCATCTATAGTTGAACATGGTATCCATACCTAGCCTAATATAAAGCATGTTCGATAGAAAATCAAACTAGTAAATCCACAAAAAGGAACAATGTTTAAGGCTGAGGTAGAAAAACTGTTGAAAGAAAGGTTTGTTTACCTCATTTCTCTAATGGAATGGTTATGGAATCCTATTTTGGGGGATAAAAAATAAGGGACTATAAGTGTTTGAATTGAATTTCATGATTTAAGTAAGGAGTTCCCAAAGGATAACTACCCTATGACATTCATCGACCAGATCATTGATTCTTCTGCGAGTAGTGAGATATTTTTGTTCATGGATGATTTTTTAGGATATAATCAAATTCAAATAAAACCAAAAGACCAACACAAAACGGACTTCATTTTTACTTGGGGGACATTCACATAAAATAATATTCCATTTGGCTTGAAAAACATCCAATCTACTTTTCAGCGAGCAATGAATTTTTCCTTCCATGATATAAAGCATATTGTCAAACCTTACTGGATGATCTTCATGTCCATTGGCACAAGAGGGAGGACCATACATACAATCTTTGTTTTATATTTGAACAATGTAGACACTATAAAATATGCTTGAATACACAAATGTGTGTTTTTTGCGTTGAGTCAAGGAGATTACTCAGATTCATTGTTTCAAACAGAGGTATACAGGTGGATTTGTTAAAAGTTGAGGCCATTGTAAATCCGCCTCTTCCTCGTTCTATTACAAAATTGCAGATTCTGCCTGGTAAATACAATTTACTTCGATGGTTTATGGTCAATTATGCCAAAATTACAAAGGGTTACATGCACTTGTTGAAGCAAACCACCCCATTCATGTGGGATGAAACCACACAATTCACTTCTGAGGCATTGAAAAAGGATTTACTATCAGCTCCTCTCTTGTGTCCAACTGATTACAATAAATACTTTATATTGTATCTGGCCACATCCGAGTCGACAATGGGAGTGGTATTTTTCAAGAAGATGATGAGCTCTAAGAGCATGTTGTCTACTATCATAGTCGAGCATTAGAAAGCCCTGAACTTATATACTTGCACGTCAACAAGTTGGCATTGATAGCAGTTTATGCCGTCAAGAAACTAAGAAATTATATCTTGTTGAGGATAACCATATGGGTTTCATATGTTAATTATTTCCAATATGTTTTATCCCAACGTATAATCAGGGGAAAATTTAATAAATGTATCATAATTTTCCAAGAGTTTGACTTGGATTTTCAGTCTGCTAAGTCTATAAAATCCTTAGTGTTCATGAAAATGATCTTAGAATTCTCGATAGTAGAGACTATAGCTGTAGAAGAAGACTCATTCCTAGATGAGTATATCTTCTTATTCTCAACTTCTGATCCTTGGTATAGAGATATCCTAGTTTATATTCACACTCTCAATTGTCATGCATCCTTCTCGTGGGAAGATAGACGTAAGTTGCAAGTTAATGCAAAAAACTATCTTATCATGGGAAATACCTTGTATCGATGAGGGGTGAATTATATAATGCTTCAGTACCTCACCCACAAGGAAGCAGAGCATGTCGTAAATAATTCCCATAGAAGAGCATGTGGGGGTCATTTATATTGGTTAGAAATGACCTAGGAGATTCTATGTGCTTATTATTTCTTACTGACTATCTTTAAACATTGTGTAGAAGTTGTAAAGAGCTTCCATCCTTGTCATCTCTATAGCAAAAAAATGCGGTAAAATCTAGCTCATTTATTTCTTGTCATCGTGGTAGGGACCTTCAATAAGTTAGGGTTGATTTCATGACATGCAACCCAGCTTATGTTGGGGGGGGGGGGAATATATAATTCTCATTGTAGAGTACTTTACGAAGTGGGAAGAAGCAATCCCTACCTTTAAGGCTGATGGCGAAACAACAACATATTTCATATTCAACTAAATCATTGCTAGATTCGACATCCCAAATCCTATTTTCGCTAACGATGCTAGTCATTTTTAGAACAACAAGATGACTGAGTTGACTACCATCATCTAAGGTTTAGGAAATATCATTCATTTTCCGTTTACCCTCACGAGAATAGACAAGTAGAGGTAGTGAATAAGACCTTGAAAACCATTCTTAAGCGCACAATCAACACTTTTAACCCAAAAATCCCCCACTCATCTCTCAATGGCCTACACCACTGGAGGACACCATCTCAAGACCCTCATATCACTCCATTAGACTGCCACACCCTCAAAATAGCTAAAGGATGAAGAAAAATGCTTTAAAACCCCAAAAAGGAGCCCAAAATAGTCTCCTAGGAGCTAAAACCCCCCAAAAGTGGCTAAAACCCTAAAAAGAGCTAAAGTTAGGGAGGAAGGGGCTAAAAGCCCAAAAAAGGGGCTAAAGCCCTAGCCAAGAGCTTAAAACCCTAAAACCCCTTGAAAAAGCTATAAAAGGAGGGTGGGGGGTCACTCTCAAACAACTTCTCCCTTGCATATTGTTATGTTTCCTGTGGATGCCTTGAGACCTTTGCCTCTCAAGCCACCACACTCTCTCTACTCCATTTCCATTGAGCCATTGCTCCTCCATCCAAGAGAGCTGCTTCCACAAGCTAGGGCATGGTGGCCCATTTCCACCCAAGAGAAGGTATAACCATGTTTCATGTTTTGTCTCTTAGTTTCTTAGTTTTCTTTGCTTTATAACCCTTATTTCATTTGTAGGTTTATGTTTAATATTGTTTTGTAGGTTATTGTAGCTTAATATTTGTTTGCAGGTCTTTGGAGGCAGAACCCTAACTTTTGTTTGCAGAGGGGTTCACCATTGCTTCTATATTCTTTATGTTCTTAGCTTAGTTTACTTTTCTGTCTATTTACCTTACATTTTATTTTCTGCATTTACCCACTAGCAAGAACCTACCCTTCTATCCTATAGATAGAAGGGAGCCATTCCTGGCCCTATAGCAAGGATAAATCCCTGCTATAGAACTGGCAACCATACCAGGTCGATCCTACAGGATCCCTGGTCCAAATTTTAAATTTCCAAGATTTTAAATTTTTTTCCCTAGTTTTAAAAAAAAATCAATTAAATCCATCCTAAATTCAGTTTATTTCCCATTTCCAGTACTGTCGAAGCCTCTTCTAGGCAAAACCAAGTCAGATTGGCCACAACACAAGTTATTGTAGGCTAGATTTGACTATGTCTCACAAAAACCTCAAATCCAGAGCAGGGCGCTCGTATCGGGACCAAAAGTGAGACTAGGGCACAGTTACTAGGAAAATAGGTGCGCCCAGGGTGCATTCAATACCCCAATAAGTGTGAATTCAACCCAAAAACTCAATCCGTTACTGTTTCTACATTCTATGTGACCCCCTTGCCAGTTTCTGAAAAAAGCTCGTGGCCCCCTTGCCAGATTTGATCAGAAATGTGCGGCTTGTCAAACAAAACTTCAATTTTAGTTTAATAACACTTAAATTTCAGTTTTATAGGATTGTCAGTGTGGATTAGCTGCCTCTGTCCATCACTGCAAGTCAATTTCAGTTTCTATTTTCACTTTCTACAATTTCTTTCATAAACAATGTGTAAATGCCAGCTAAATGTTAATGGCTTAATCAAATGAACCTAGCCTAACTAAAATCAACCTAAAATCAACCATCTTGCTTCCCCTTCCTCCTCCACCCAGTCATCACCCTCCGAGGTATTCTAGGATATGACAAAGGGCAAGCTCGTATAGATCTAGGCACTCCACTATATTGTTCCAAACCATTAAAACCGAGTGACCTAGAAGGTAGAGGGGGTATAGAAAGAGGGATTCTCATGGTGCTAAGTGTCCAACCTGTTGACCAACCTAGCATCCAGGAGGTGAAATGAGGATCTACTAATGGGCTTAGTCCCATTGTCTTGAGATCCCAACACCTTCTCTTGGTTCAAGAGGAATATCAGTGTGAGGTATACATCTAGTTAGGCTAGTAAACATTCAGGGTTAATCACTGTATTTGTTCACAATTTCTGATTATTCAATGCTTTCATACATAAACATAATGAAATGAACTCTACCATGATGAATTCATAAACCATTTGCAACAACCAAATACCAAAAAAACAAACAAACAAATACACCATACCAACTAATTAACCCAAATCAGTTCATGACGCTGAGTGAGCCTTAAAATTTACCAATTTACACTAAGTACAAACAACTCTGCAGTCTTTGAGGACATAAGTCCCTAACTGCTTCAACTATGGGAAGTACTTGGGATCTACACATAAACTCATTGTGAGGAGTACCACAGGAACCCCAAAGTATCTAGCCGCTAAGAGGAATTGCCAAGAGAAACGGGCAACGATCCCTTTCGATTGAGTAGAAACACCTGTGAGGAACAAGCCAAGTGCTATCTTCTGGTAGTCTTGGTGGTCGAGTGACCACCCGCAGCTAATAGGAAGCCACTGAAACCGGGGTCCAAATATCATTCCCACTAGTTTCATACATAAAATCAAACACAATTGATCCTCCACACTCTTCTCATGCCTAAGAGGTGAACCACCATAATTCAGAATAGTCAATTGACATCATTGAAGCCATTCTCAGTGATCTCCCACACCATCAGAGGGCCACACAACCTCTGATTCTGATTCAGAGCCATATCAGTCTAAACCAGACCTCCACACCGCACCATCAAGTCCCATGGCTAGTGCCAACCCAGATCCATTTTTTGGCTTAACCTTAGCAAGTGGACCCATGTCAACAGCACAATCTGTCACCCACAACCTGGCAAGTGGCCCAAGCATAGTCATGCAGACTATCATTAGTCATCTTCCACCACCCATACTGACCAGCCAAGCTGGCCCACTTGCAACACATGGGGGTAGTGGCCCCTCCACCTACACTCCTCGTCCTACCACACAGAGCGGCAGTGGACCATCCACTTACATTTCCCCTATTGTCATGCATGGAGGAAATGTCCCTTCCACCCACACTATCCCTCCCACAACACTTGGGGGCATTGGTCGATCTGCAATAGTGCCACCGTAAGCACCCCTAGCTGTGTAGATGCATTATGCACATGCAAACCCCACCACCATTGCAGCCCCATCCCACATCAACTTGGGGTCAAATATACCATTCATGGCTCATATTAACTTGCCTAACTTGGATAGATTAACAAATGACCACATTCGCCATCAAGCCTTTTGGCCTCCAATGCCAACTAAGCTGCCATTAGACATCCCTAAGTTTGAAGGCAAAGCACGGGAATGTCCCCAAAACCACATAATGACATTCCATCTATGGTGTTCATCCAATAACATCGTAGATGACTCCATCCAACTAAATCTATTCCAACGCACCCTTATAGGTGTTGTAGCCAAATGGTACATTGAGCTGCCACAAGCCAAGTACCCGGACTTCAACTCCGTAGCCTTCATGTTCCTACAGTATTTCCAACTCCCTACATTAAAGGAAATTTCAACTCAAAATGGGCGTTTTAACTTTTATTCAAATTCCATGTCATCATGTGTTAGCCAATGAAATTGCTTTAAATTTGAAATACCGTATANACAGGGAGATATGTCAAAATACAAACAAAAAAGTGTTTTTTTCTTTTCTTCCTCCAAAATTAATAAATATTATTTTATTATTTTAACTATTATTTTATTAATTCATTTTAGGAGGCCCATTTTGAGTTGAAAT
>LPNX010220672.1:91421-112996 GCA_001517045.1 Pseudotsuga menziesii
CTAAATGATCTTGGGCCAAGAATCAGTCCAACATCATAACAATACCTTCAATGTTCTCCCCTTAACCATGGCTATGAGCTCATATATATAGGGCTTTAATGGATAGAGATGGTTGAGAAATTAGTGGGTGAGGTGGCCTCTAAGATCCTAGGATGAGGGATCTTGAGCTCAACCATCCCACAGTAGTAGGGATAAGATATATCTCAAGGCTTACCATCTAGAAGCCTCGAGAAGCTTCTCTTTTTACCCTTTTACCCTGGGTACCATGCTTCTCCTTCTTTGACTAAGTGGTTCTGGTAATAACCGCCTATGGACCAAGGGTGACAAGCGGTGGCACCACTTGTGGACAACTGATGAAAATCAGTGCGAATAGTGGTAGTGCTCCTAGATAAGGGATGATGAGTGGTGTTGGGAATTTGTATGATAGACTAACAAGAAACCATTTAGTCTTCACTCCAGAAGCTGGGATTTCAGGGCAAGTAGGTATGTTAAAGGTCTTATCACATGATGATGACAGGATTTTGGTATAACAATCTCCCAACAGCCACAGCCTCGACCGACACCACCTGCCATTACACCACAACCAAGCAACACTACTAGTGTTTCTTACTAGAGCCAAACTCTGGAATATGCAATAATGATGTCTCAGTCCGGAGCAACAACTTCCTATGTAGAGTCTGCACCACCGTAGTAGGCTCAGGCCATTGCTTGGCCAACATAGTAGTATGTGGGGAAAATTCCCACATTTGTGGCACCACCACCCCCATAAATATACTATGCACCACCAGTTAAACTAGTTCAATCTCCCACCCCTGCTCCACCCACTCCATTGGGACAAGTGTTCGCACAACAAAACCGTCCCAACCAGCCTGCCCCAAACAATCAACAAGGGAAATCTCAAACTAACCATCCCTGCAACTAAGGCAATAACCAACTATAGGGAGGCGGTCAACAACCGAACCCTCCCAACAATGCCACAGAAAACCAGCTAGCCCAAAACCATCCATGATAGAATGCACCAAGATGCAACACCCCGTTACGCACAAACCAACCGTGCACACTCTGCGACGTTTATGGGCACTACACATTCAAGTGTCCCCTCATGGCTCATGCTAAGTAGGCCATTCAAAACGAGGTTGAACAGGCCACCAATGCATAAAATCAAGCCCAACCCAACCCAGCACCACAAGGACCTCCCCCCATGGTGCTTCAAAACCCAGTTCCATTCCAAGGATCAGTGGCAACCCCACCCCCTCCCCAGGCCAATCCCAACACTCTGGGGGCACCTCCCACTACCGAAACAGGTGTTCACCACTTGCTAGCCATGACAACTAAAGAGGTCAACTTGCAAACCTGACGAAATTAGTACAGTACCACCACCAAACCCGCTAACACATCAACCACATCAATGTCCAAAATAGTCAACCTACCTCTTCAGTTACCCCCATTCTTACACCCCACCATATGCAGGATTGCCAATAATGCCACGGCTAGAGCTGCAGTTAGCTATAGCATTGTGGATGATTTGGCCCAAATGCCAACTACCATGTTTGCTCTTGAGGTACTAAAAAATGCCCAATGCAGAAGAAAGCCTTACTAGCTTCTCTATGGGCATTAGACCCCTCCAAATCCAAGTTGATCACATTTGACACGAAGAACAGGGAACCGTGCATGCCCTCGACCATCGCCTTCAAAATCCCATTTTCCATCCAGAATTTGGTCATGCATCAGTGCATAGTGGATGAGAGGGCATCCACATGCGTTATGTCTACCTTGGTTTGGCAGAAAATTGGATCACCAATTCTACAACCATCCTCCACAACTCTACGGGATTATGACGTACATCCCACTAAAGCCCAAGGAATCCCCCCCCATGTCCCCATCACATTAGCTAGGAAGATAGTGTTGATCGACATAGAAGTCGTCAATTCTCAACTAGACTACAACCTCCTCCTCAGAAGGAGTTACATGTATGCCATGTGAGCAGTCGCATCAACTATCTTACGTCTCATGATGTCCCCCCATGAAGGGAAGATTGTGACGGTTGATTAGCTCACTTATCATGATCCGCAAGGGTTAACAGTACTGCCAATGTTATCCCTACCATCACCACCATTGAGATGCAAGGGGTGACCACACACGCTAATGTCGTCCCTGCAATCAACACTATGGTTGAGAACACACCAGCACCTCTCTTGTTGAATGTGGGCCTTGGGTTTTTTGCCGATACCACCATGACGGCTCCTTTCCTGTTAGTGTCACCACCACTGACACAAAATGAAAATGTGGACTTGTGCATGGTCTCATCAAGCACCGCTACACCCAAACAACCACCACAGCTACAGCCCCTACCACAACCACAACATCGTCCATAGCCGCAACACCAACAGTAGCCGCAACATCACTCACAGTAGTAGCATTATGCGCAGCCACAACCACAACTCCATCCCCACATGCAACCATCAGGGAGTTATTTGGGCTCATCCCCATTCCATACAATTCCCTTCCTCTGCCCCCTACCTGGTGTCATGAGCAAACTGGTAATGGCCACCTTGAGCCTACCCAACTTTACATTGGGAATTTCGGTGTGGCATCTTGATCCACCAGCTCAAACAGAAATTCCCCAGGTTTTTTTAACCCCAATGCAACCTATCATGGTTGAGTCCCACCCTCCACCTAGTCCACACAGGACAACCACCACACCCGCACCCGCCCCACCCCACCCAAAAAGGGCCAGGGGAAAGAATGCCAAAGCCACTGCAGAACCGCGACAAGTCCCACTTTGTGCCGTCTGTGAGCAACATGGTCATCCAACTCAGAATTGCCCTGAAATCCAAGTGATCCATGCAGATCTAGATGCCATGGATACAAATGAAAACATCCCCATGGTTGAACTCCCAACCGCGCCAATAGTCAGGAACAAAGCATTAAGGAAAAACAATGCTTGCACCCTTTGCGGCTTGTATGGACATTACTCCCACCATTGCCAAGATTTTCCCAAATTTTGAATGGCTCTCGCTAACCTTCGGGACCATTCCCTTGAGTATGAGATCACCTTGATCGAAGAATTCCACCCCCCACCACCTTCTTCAGACACCATGTCCATCTACATGATGTCTAGTTCTGTAGACCCTCTTTTCTCCACCATCACCAACAGTCCATCAGACTTGTCTCTTTCGTTGTTTCCCCAGCCATAACCGCAACCTCAATCTCAACCTCAACCTCAGTTACCAGGGAAACAGTGGCATTCATTCCCACTGAACACGATCCTTTTCCTTTTCCTTTTCCTTTTTCGTTTTCTTTTCCTTTTCCTTTGTCTTTTTATACCATTCAAGATCGTGAGTAAGTCTATCTTGGCAACCCGTAATCTATAGGATTTCACACTGGGAAATATTGTATGGTACCTTGAACCACCTACCATACCTCTAAGGCTCCAAGATGTGTTGACTCATGCCCAGCCAATTGAGATGATGTTGCACCTACCTCCCGGGGTCCATCAAAGACTCCTCTTGTCTCCAAGCATGCCCTTCTTCCTCCAACAGAGACTGGGGGTAAGGCCACAAAAACCACAACCAATACCATTTTCATGATATCTAGCACCAGTTTCCCTTTCACCTCGTTGGCTGTGGAATATCCACTTGATCTATCCTAGCACCACTTACGCGATGATGGAGAGCTTTGTAAGACTGCCTCCGATCTTACCCCATTCCCTTTAAACCATAGTGTGGAATCAATTCTTTCCATAAAATACCAGATTTCATCATCCTGTCTTGCCAATGACCTTCATCTCAGCAAGGGGGAATACCTCTTCGCTGACTCAAAAGGTCGACTCTTGAAGAAGTTGTGCAATGGGCTCCACCTCAAGAGAGTCTATGCCTAATATAACCACTATGAGTTCCTTATAGTGTAGTTTCTTCCCTTTCTTGTTTTTCAACATTTTTTAGGACAAGTTAGGGGAAGCACCATCAAGTGCTAATAAAAAGTCACCCGTAACCGATTCAAGACACCTCTCACACCTCCAGGATCAAATTTCCATCTCCTTATGAGACCATCATCTCATGTTCAACAAATCAATTTCGGCACCATTTCCCACCAGTCACCTCAATTTAAGAGCCATGACATGAAGATGAAAGTGTCCATGGACCTGTACTTGTATCACAGTTCTCGACCGCTACTCATGCGATTTTTCAGGCCACCACCTATTAAGGAATGTAATTTTACTTTTATTTTTGTATTTATAATTGTGTTTTCCACCGTACCTTACGTGGACATCTGGACCATTGTTCACAAAAAACTTTATTTTTCTTGCATGTATTTGGCATATAAGTGCCTCCGGACATGTACCTACATTTCATGTAGTCAACTCCATCCACTGCAACACACACACATGCTCTCCTGACCTCTATCCAATAGCCACTTTGGTTTGCATGCCTCTGCCACACCGACTCATGAGCCTTTGCTGTGATCTATCCCATGCATGTATTGGTATGTTTGAGAGCCTTCTATTCTGCCCATAGTATGCGGATGACCTTTGGACCTCTGTCCATCGTCCCGACATAGGGCACTACTTGTGCCACCGCAAACGGTTGACCATATTGGAGTTTCGTTTAAGCTCTTTTCTGACTACTTAAAACAATGAAAATATTTCCAAGCATAGCTACTTCCTTTACCACTTGCTAAAGTATAGGAAAGGGCATCTACATTGTCTCATTTACCTCCTTTTGCATACCATGTAGACCAGTAAAATGAAAAGGACACCCTTGGCACACTCAAGCCAAGATCGTTCCCCTCTGCATACTTTTATGCTTTCTCGAGTAGAGGGGTTGCACTTTACGAAAAAGCTCACCATGGGTTATCGTTAAGCTCTTTTCCATCCTTCTCATCAAGAAAAGATTTCCGAGCAAACTTGGTTTCATTCATGCTTGTAAAAGTATAGGTTTAACCTTTTTCGGCCTGATTGGACTACCAACGGTAAAGAAGTCTCTCATCCCCTCCAGGATGGGTGAGTTCTCCTATGCATACTTTTATCCTTTTTCAAGTACAAAAGACTAACAATGAAAAAGAGCCCCCACTGGAGTCTTCTTCATGCTTTCAGACTCTCTAAAATTGAAAGCACCATCGAGTATTTACCTTCTCGGGTTCACCAAAAATCCATGAGATTATACCATAACGGTGTCCTTGGATACCACCCCACAGAAAAAAGTTTGGCAGCATTCCCCCATTGGGTCTCCTTTGTTCAAAGTACTCTACAGTATGTCTTCCTTGGATCCCATCAGTATCAAAAGTGTCTACCTCCTCCAAGTATTTCCCATCTGCAGTGATATCCCCTATATTTTAGCTATGATCACATTCCCATGAGTTAGTTTCATTTTCTTCCTAGTTCGCCCTGACGTCATACTCTGAACAAAGGAATTTTAAGTCTCCCTCCCCCTACCCCTATTCAAATATTTCCCTACCCCCCCCTCCCCATTCAGTGAGTTAGTTCGCAGATTGCTTCATACCTTCCAGTTATCTCCCTCACGCTCTTGGTCAAGGAAACATCATTGCCTTGGCTAGGAGTAGGTCTCCCTCTATCGACGCCAACACACATATTCTAGAGGATAGACCTAGAGTTCCATGTATCCTAGTTTCATTAACCTCATTAATGAGTTCCTTGGACTACTTGAGAGGAGTCCTTAGTGCCTCTCGGGATGGTTGTTTCTCACATGCTCAACTTCAACTACATCATCGCACCATTGAGATTCGTACAGGGTTTTTTCCATACAATATTTGGTCAAAGACCCCGGATGTCACCTGACTCTATCACATTGGTGAGTCCACTAGAGGGACCTAAACATGTTATATCCCTTGTGTATTCTAGGTTGCATGGGAGATGGTGTTCAGAAGTCCCATAAGTGCTTCGATATACCTTTATGATTGATGCAGCATACTTGTACCATAGAGACTCTGACTCTCAATGAATGAGTCCACACAACTATGTACCATTCTAGATCTAGGAGACTGTCAGTCATGAAGATATAGCATTCTATGAGAATGCCATGGGTCCAATGTATCATATCATCATTGTATTCAGCCTCACATGGAGAACCATTATTGTAACATCAGTTGTATATGATCGGCTCTTGTATTTTAGAGCATAGATCAAATTATTCTTTTGATGTTTTCATGAGCATGGGGATGCCTACCTCTTCGATATACATGTCACAAATTATTTGTTTCTCACCCATTGATGGGAACCATATTAATACAAAAACCAAAAGCCACCATGCCCCAGCCCCGGAAGCACCACCTCTACGCAGCAAATCCTATGATGTTCGTCGGCCATACGTTGAGCTCCTACCCTCACACATCAAGGGGCAATCTGTTAACCCAAAAATCACCCACTCAGCTCTCAATGGCCTACACCATCCAAGGACACCATCTCACGACCCTCATATCACTCCATTAGACGCCCACACCCTCAAAATAGATAAAGGATGAAGAAAAGGGCTTAAAAACCCCAAAAAGGAGAAAAAAATAGTCTCCTAGGAGCTAAAACTCTCCAAAAGGGGATAAAACCCTAAAAGGAGATAACGTTAGGGTGGAAGGGGCTAAAAGCCCAAAAAAGGGGCTAAATCCCTGACCAAGAGATTAAAACCCTAAAACCCCTTGAAAAAGCTATAAAAGGAGGGTGGGGGTCACTCTCAAACAACTTCTCCCTTGCATATTGTTATGTTTCCTGTGGATGCCTTGAGACCTTTGCCTCTCAAGCCACCACACTCTCTCTACTCCATTTCCATTGAGCCATTGCTCCCCCATCCAAGAGAGCTGCTTCCACAAGCTAGGGCATGGTGGCCCATTTCCAACCAAGATAAGGTATAACCATGTTTCATGTTTTGTTTCTTAGTTTCTTAGTTTTCTTTTATTTCTAACCTTTATTTCATTCGTAGGTTTATGTTTAATATTGTTTTGCAGGTTATTGTAGCTTAATCTTTGTTTGCAGGTCTTTGGAGGCGGAACCCTGACTTGTGTTTGCAAAGGGGTTCACCATTGCTTCTATCTTCTTTCTGTTCTTAGCTTAGTTTACTTTTTTTGTCTATTTACCTTATGTTTTATTTTCTACATTTACCCACTCGCAGGAACCTACCCTTCTGTCCTATAGACAGAAGGGAGCCATTCGTGCCCCTGTAGCAAGGAGAAATCCCTGCTACAAACACGCGCAGGTCAAATTGGCAAATCATGTTGTATCATGCACTTTGGACATACCAAACGAATGTCAATAACTCTATACATTTCTTACCTTTCTCTCTTGTCCATGGGGTGGAAGCAGTCACACTGGTTGAGTGCACAACACCACCCCAAAAATTTGCTATTCATGTGCTTCCCAACACTACCAATATTGAAGAGAATTTTCTTCACTTAGATAATGTAGATGAATAGAGTATATATGTGCTTACAACAAATGAGGATCATAAGAACTGGGTCAAAAAGGAGTATTATAAAGCTATCAAACCTAGGGTTTTTTTCGAGGGAGAACTTTTTTTGCTCTAGGATTAGGACAAGGAACACCCAAGGGCATGGAAGTTTAAGTCCACGTGGTTAGGCCCATCTGTCATGTCGAAAGTTTTAAATAATGGATATTATGAGTTAACTGGTTATGATGGTAAAAAGTTGCTGAAGCCCAGAAAGGAGCTCTACCTGAAGAAGTATTATGCTTAGGCATGGTACTTTTTCTTGTATTATTATTTTATGTTCATGTACAATAGGCCATTAATAGATAGTGTTTCTTACATAGTCTTCTTGTTATTTTAGATGCCATCTAAGTGGCAAGTAGGGTTCATTGTTGGCTCCAACTATCACACTTCCAATCCGAATTCATTCGCCTGGGTGATTTACGCACCCTCAAGACACCTGGTCACCTCTACTGGTGCCTATATAGGTCCTAAAACTAATAATATGGATGAATACATTGTGGTCATTGAGTTTCTTTGGGATTCTACGTTGAATGGTATTACCCACCTAGAAGTCATGATTGACTCCGAGTTAGTGGTTTCCCAGATTAATGGTGTTGATCGGGTGAGACACCCTACCTTACTGCATCAGCTTTTAAGAGTCATGTTACTTGAAAGGAATTTTGAATACATTTCATACAATCACATTTCAAGAAATCAGAGCACAATTACCGATGCATTTGCGAATCATATAATCGATTTCCACTTAACATATACATTGTAAAATGAAAATATACAGACGCATTTGAAACACATGTACATAACCAAGTATATATATATATATATATATGTAAACATATGTTCATGGATACAATGATTTTGATCAAAATATCCTATCACAGGTGCATCAAAATACAAAAATAGAATTATAATCCATATAATGCCTAGATCTAGGTTCAATGCCAACCTCCTTAGCTGTTTCTTCCTCTACGGCCTCCTAGCAACAAAGCACGGCCCTAGTTACCCTTCTAAGAAGGAATAACCAGGATAGAGGAACTCTAACCACATGCTCCTGCATAGCCATAGGGATTCTCTCCATCCTGAGAGTGGGGACATATTGGGTAAGTGTGACCAGCTTCCCCTCTCCTACACGAAGCATCACATCATACCCTCCAATATCCATGGTTTGAACAACAGTCCTGGGATGTCTGTTAGGAAGGAATATTTCTATATACGCATATCAATATAAAGTATGTCAAACTGAAGTACACATATATATAAATATATGAACAAATATTTCATAAAAAATATATAATGAAAAAAGGAAGGATTCATACCCATCTCTCCACATGATCCTTCAGGAGGGAGGATGAGCTCTTGATCGTCCCTGAAATCCAAGCCCACGTAAGGGAACTCTTCAATACAAGGAACCTATCTACCACACCAAAAGTAGAATTTCCCATTGTATCTGCTCTGTATCCCACCTCCATCACCCTATCGGAGGAAAATGTCACCACATCGTGTGAGTGTAGGATCACAGGGTGGAAATGATGGTAATGTCACTATGGGCCTAAGGGAAGGAACCCTCTCGAAGAATAATGGAACCAATATGCTCGTGTATTCAATTGTTTTTTCGACCCCTCTAGTAGTCAGATAATTGTTTCTTCATAATCGTGACTAGTCCTAATTACCAATCAAATAGTGCTCTCCACATACACTCTACCACTATGTGCATACATGTATGCATTGCCAAGTGTAGAGAATAATATCATGCAACTCTAACCACTATGCTCACCAATACTTTCAATGGAAAGCTGGTGATTTACGCAATTGGCATTTGTGTTCCTGATTTTTGGGTCCCGAGCAGGAAGTAATTATTGATATAATCCTTGACACTGAGAGGGTCACCACACCAGCTGGTTCCCTCCATGTTCATGGGTGCTTCCCTATGTGATAATCATGTGATAAATTATATATATTCTACATTCAACTCCAAGGTTTCCCCTTGGATGTCAAACAACCAAAGATCATGGTCCCACAGGCTAACCAGTGTCTCTAGTAGATGGACTTGTGCACACATGTTTGACATGTTGTAGAATTTCAGTAAACCACATCTTTGCAAAGATTGCAAAGTCATGGGATCCCCCATTGCATCATGATCGATGTCCTTGTGCTCCCATTACCTCCATTCCAACACCATGATTTCCTACCCAAGATGCATTTTGACCATTAGATTCTAATAAAAATCAATTTCATTCTTAAATTTTTTAAAAACCTAAGTATGCACAGTAATCATGATTGTGTAGTGTGCACAGCATGAACCATTCGCAGGTTGCACTGCATTTAACCCATGGTTATAAGTCGCATTCACAAGTATAATGAAGGCCACCCACAATTACACCGTGGTGCCTTTAGGGATGGAAAAAAACCCATAATTTGACCATCAAATTCAAAATTGGAATGCATGAAATGAAAGAGGAGGGAGAGAAGAAGTACCTGCAACTTGCGGATTTGAATATGGTCCACCAGATTGTCCACAATGATCAATCTAAGTAAGGAGGTAAAATTGCTAAATATGGGTAAAAACTCAAAATGGTATGTTTTGTTTTGATTTTTAACTATTTATATAAAAATTTGAATTTTTTACCCGCTTTGGATAAATTAAAGTCATTTTCAATTTTATGAACTAATACCATGTGTTTTTCCTAGCTGCTACATGTTTTTGGGTGATTAAAAAGTTGTTTTTCATCACATATAGGGAAGGATTTGGTCTTTGTTGCATGCTTTGAACTCATACGTCATCCATTATTTAACCCTAGTAATTTTTCTTCATCCATGGAATATGGTGTAAAACCACTTTTTACCTTGCACACATCATTGTTCTTTTGTGGATAGGACCTCCTTTACATGGGTAACCCTAGATTACAACATTTTATTATCTTTATGGTACCCATGTTGTAGTTGTGTTAGGTTGTAGGAGCCTTCGTAGTTTTCTTCTCATGACAACATGTGCCTCATTTTGCATATTTTTACCAAACTATCCCCTATTATAAGGCTTCCCGTCATTATGGAGTTATCTTTAGGCCCTGGTCTAACTCCTTAAAATTGGATGGAAATCCGAGTAAACTTGTTCATTCATACTTATTAAGGTAAATTGAATGATCGTCTACATTGGTGGTAGGCTATCTCTTTTTCGGACCATGTGGATTATTTACAAATGAACACTCTATTTTCTTCGATATTTAGAAGAGTACCTTCAGGCATAGGGTTATCTCTTTTCAAGACCTGAAGGAAGAAAATTACGGAAAAGGAACATTTGTGAGCTTAGTTTTCTCTTTTTCATGCTCTGGACCCAAACATGAAAAAGTTTCTGAGCGTACTTTATGTATTTTTCATGCTCGTTAAACCCTAAAGAAAAAAGAATTGATTTTATTGTTGTCAATTCTATTCTCGTTTCAAAATGGAAATTTCCGAGTGATCTTGTCTTGCTTCACACTCGTTAAACTTAAGCTATATGGTTATTTTGGAGGTGTGTTGATTTGGTCATAGTTTACCCCTTTTTCGGACCTTGCTGACTAAGTACAAAAAAATGTATACCTTACTTCTTCAAAACTAAGAGAGTTCTCCTGTGGATTGTTTAATAATTTTTCAGAATCTCAAAACTATGAAAGAACTGATGAGTATCCACTAATTCAGGATCGTAAAATGCACAAATCAATGACATATAAAACATTATTCTCTCCCCTCTTCAAGATTGTCAAAAATTAAGAGAGACTCAAATTGACTTTATTGGACTTGTTAAAACTTAACAAGAAAGGTAAGAATAATTTCACCGTTTGGGTTAAAAGTATGTTGGCAACATGCCATCCTTGAACAATGCAATGTTTGAACCTCCTGATACTCATGTCTGATTTTTACCTCTCATTTCAACTATCACTTTGAGTTATTACTCCTCCACTTGTCCATTATACACAGAGAATCTGATCATGTATCCTACATCACAGATAAGTCTAGTTGTGTCCTCTAAAAGTCTAAAGTAGTCTTGGGTCATCATTGTTTCATGCTCATTATTCAAGGATCCCTACCTCCATCTAACTATCTTGATTCCCATCATTTTCATTCATGAGAATATATTGTTTCTACCTTCCCTTATCCAGTCTTATAGTTACTCTTGTGATTTGTTGAAGGATTCATTGCCTTCCTCCTCGCACTACAGCTTCCAATAAGTACCTCCTAAAGAAGAGTTCCTTGAGTTTCGAACATCGTACCTTAGGATTCACTACTCATAATGGTGAAATCCTTTTCCTTAGTTCTCAACATCTTTTATTCACTAACACTCTGATGGATTCCTTCCATGTTTGAATTCATCTCACATATTGACATGGTAGGAGACATACCAATTACGATCGATTTAGAAGAAGACCTTGGGTTACAATCTCTATAAACTAATTTGCGCAAGATTTTATTATGTTATGTGACAATACTTCCCAATATTGAAGACTTTTAATTGTATATTGTGGCTTTGATCTACCATTCCAAAACACACATCACTCTGTTGCACATACTATATGATGTAACTGAATATTGCAAAGGATCTAGTGTTCCACTTTATTGAACATGGCATCCGCAGAAATGATTTTGTGCATGAATTTTATCTATCTGTTTCAGGTACCTTTCTATGGGCTTAGTAATTGATTTCTCCAAAATAAATATTTGTAATGTATTTCAGCCATCACTTCCCTTTGAACTCATACAATAGGGGGAATTTGTTATACTATGAAATGGCACTTCTCCATTTGAGCGCTGACACTAAATGTGTTGGTACACAAAATGACAAAATCGATAGAAGTTGTCGAAAACCTATAGATGAACATGTGCCTTAATAAATATTTTCTTCTAGTCTTGCCCATGTTTTTCATTGATATTAACGTGTAATCATGACTATTTACACTTTATCTCGCGAGTCATTCGTGGGTATCCACATATGCAACTTGTGATCACTCCAAGAAAATCCTCTAGGTTGCAGCTCGTGGATGCCTGGTAACTTAAATGTTTTTATGGTTTTTCTAAATGGATCAAGTCAGGTGACCTAAATGACCTCACACGCTCAAGACATGCATAAAAATCAATAAAAAGATAAGGCTTCTAACTACTAATGCTCAGATGTTTGGTAATAGGGTGAACAGATGGAGAACTTACTATGCTGGCAGATTCATATATAAAGCAATTACATATAAATGGCTGATCATAACAAGGAAAAGTACTTGCAATTCAACTCATCAACATACAGATAGGATGACAGCTATCAGATATTAGATAATATGAATAAACCTGAATTAGACATTCAAGCACAAGCACAAAACATAAAAGATATGGAAGCTAAACATATAATAACAAAAGAGCTTATATTAGGTGATGAATAACATTAGAATATTTGTAATGATAATGGTCTACAGGTCCCCAAAGTCGAACCATTGCTTCAACATAAGTCTTAGGATTTATAGCCATTACAAAAATATTCAGATCCTGAAAAGTTGGATCTTATTTACCAAAAATAGATAAAATAAATGTTTTTTGCAAAATTAGGTCAAAACCCTAATTTAAGTACTAGTCTATCTAACTCTAACACTTGTTCACTCATTGAACTCTTTGATGACTGCAACGAGTACTGAAGTAGAGATATAACCTACCATCTGATAGATAAGCCACTTTTGGTAAAAAATAGGTAGGCTTTGTGACCCTTTTCTCCTTGATTGTATCATCAAAACTGGAATAGACCTCCTCCAATTGTGCTTTTGAGCAAAATTCAGCTTTATATTTCATCCCTGAGATAGTTGTGTTTTCCAAAACTGGTTCCGTGTGCCAAAATATCTTTCTGCACCCTTTTTTTCTTTGTTTGGTTAAGGAAGTAGAATCCTGGGTCTGTTAGCTGCCGAAAGCTCTGCTTTTGGTGGCTAATGAACGACTATTGTGTCCACCTAAGCCATAGAAAGCTTTGTTTCTACAAAATTGTAATCAAACTCCCAATCATCCCGTTTCAGTTTTTTTTTTAATCTTCTATCACTTCTTCAGCTTGCATAGGGTTTGGAAAAACAACAACATCCTGGGATGCCTCTGGATCTTGAAGGCTCATTGCTGCCTCTGCTAGGGTTTCTAGTGTAGGATGAGCTTCAGAGCTAGGGTTTGAGTTGGAATTATTCATCTGCAACCTCAATAGTATGATCATCATATACATCCTAGTGTTGTCCTGCTTAAATCGTAGATTTCTCCTTTTCCGCATGACATACATCCCTCTCATTTCTAGAACAAAATTGTTCAACTCCTTATTTCTCTTGGTTAATATTGCATTATTTCTTTTTATCTCCCTGTCTAAGACCTCTAGTTCATGTATTTTCTCTAATAGTTGGTTGACTCTCTGATACCTAGGTTTGCTTGAGGAGGCCTCTACTATTGGTTCATCCTACCTTCCCTTAGTGTTGGTGAAAGAAACTCTTCATTTTCTGCTGCAACCTACTCTATTAAGTCAACCTCTTCCTCCATTTCTTCTTCTGAGTCTGAGTAGGGTAAGTTCAGAATACTTCCACTTTGTGTTGGGGCCTCCTTCTCCTTTCCATTGAATTCCAGGTTTATTTTAGCTTAGTTGTTTTTAGAAGTGGGAGAAGGCTAATCCACTGTTACTGGTGAGATATCCCTCCTCTTCCTTTTTCCACTCCTGGGGGTGGTGGATTTCTTTGAAGGGGACTTTCCTTTATCTTTTGGTTGTAGGCATGTTTCAAACTCATTCAAGAATAAAAAATATGCCCATGCTATGTTTCTCCTCTGCAGCAATTCTTGAATTATGAGTTGTATCAGGCCACGGTGAAATAACCTTCCTATGATTTTAGTGGGATGGGCCTTGACCTGATGGACCATCTTGATTAAGCTCTTGTGGAGGTAGAAGGGTATATTTAAAGGGATTCTTCTTGTAAAATGGTTCATCAATTTGAAATGATATATCATCACCCCATTATACATTCCTTCACAGGTTATATACACCAAGATTGCTTTCAAAAATTGTTGCCACCTCTCCTCTAGCTAGGTGGATCGAACACTTTTCTTCCATATTACATCTCTATGTTCAGGTTTTAAAGATTATCTGAACTCCAAATTTTTAGTAATGGTGGTCTTAAACCATTTCTCCCTAGTTCTTGGGAGTTTTTTCACTTCTACAATTAGGGTTGCATCCACTTAGGAACTCTTTCTTGCCTACCAATGCCTTAGATCCATCAAAAGAAAGATCAAATGCTTCTGCAACATACTGGTGTGGACCTTGGATTTTCTCATAGGCACCTGTAACAGCCTGCATCTTTGAAGAATTGGTAGACTTCTATATGTGACTCAAGATAGTTGATGTCCCCTAGTTCTTGTCTGAGATCATGTCCTCCTTTCTTCATCTCTGGACTATGCCTTTAGTACCTGCAAAAACCAAAATTCAAATTATGTAAATTGAGGTTTTCGTGTTGGTTTCAAGGATGGACTTGAGCAGTAAGGATGCATGTAGAGAATGTGGAGTGTATTGAAGACATGGTGCTGATCATTTTGAGGGTTTAACTACTTGATTGGTACTTGAGTAAGCTGATGGTGGATTCTGGTGATAACCATGAGATAGTCAGGCTAGTAATCATTTTCAACTGGAACTTTATGCTTTGTAGAACTTTTACCACAGTCGTGGGACAGATGGAGGGCAAATTAGGGTTTTTATTTCCATTAGTCATTTCATATCAATAACAATCTTTTAGACACCAATTTATGATTTATTGCAGTACCCCGGTCTTTTCGATGGTTTAAAGTGCTAGATTATGACATGCCTCATGCTAACGAGTTTGATTTTGATGGACAGATAATCTATTTACCTTTTTGTCCTTTTTAGTGGTTAAGAGAGTCTAGGGTTTTATTCGCAAGCTGCTGAAAGCTAGGATTTTCAGTGGCTAATGAATTGTTGGCAAGTTCTACTAAGCCACTGAAAGCCCCCTTTCCAAAAAATGTGTTTAACGAGCTTTCGATGGTTAATGTATTCCTGGACCCACTTTCTAATCTATCAAAACCTGGGCTTTTCGATGGCTAATGATTTTTTGGTTAGTTATCCTAAGCCATCGAAAGTTCCCTTTCCAAATTTTTATAAAAAATGTGATCAACAAGATTTCAGTGGTTAACGTGGTCCTGAGTAAAAACTATTAGATACGAAAAGATAGACTTTTTGGTGGCTAATGAGTTGTTGGAAAGCTCACCTAAGCCACCGAAAGATAAAACTTTCAAATTTCTTGAAAAACAGAACGCCATATATTCCAACTTTGTTAGTCACCCTAACATATTTCATAATATGCCCTGAAATATTCATCACTATGCAAAAAATAAATTGTCTGAGTGGAGCTATTGAAAATTGATTTATTTAACATCTGGCTCCTACTCGGGAATGGGAACCTTCCTGTGAGGTCCCAAGAACCCCAAACCAAAATTCCTTTCATGAAAAAAATAAGAATTAAACCCATATTCTACTGTTCCATTGGGAAAGGAGTTTATTTGTAAGAAAAAACAATCAAATAAATAATATTTTACAATAAAAAGGCCTTAAAGTCTCAGATGAAATAGAGTTTCAGAAATCGCCTGTTTATTGGGCCATCAAACACCTCCTCTCCTACCAGATTTTTCAATTTGAAGGTGTTGTTCTACTACACTTGAGCTATAACAAAAGGACCTATCCATAGAGAGTCAAAATTTCCATGATTTCCCTTGTCTTTCCTGATAGTATCCCATTTGAGGACCCAATCTCCAACCTGAAAGTTGTCCACCTTCACCCTTTTCTAAAAAATAATATTGATCTCCTGTTGATGAGATTCTAACTTTTCCATCACCTGCTCCCTAACTTGTTGCAATTCCACCAAATCAAGCATCCTCCTCACCATGTCATTTGGTTCATCATGTTCTTCCTTAAATAATTTTGCAGCTATAAGGATCAGCTGAATGGGAAAAATTGCCTCAATACCATAAACCTGTTAGTTTTTCATCATTCAGGCTAGCATTATGATCTTAGGATCTTTTAACTGAGAGAATAACAAGAACAACATAAGAGACAAGACACACAAAGAATTTTCTTCGGGAAAACCATAAAGGAGGAAACCCCACAACTTCCTCAGAGATAGAATCAACACAAAATGGTAAGACCCAAAAATAGTAAGATGCACTCCCGACAGTAGTAATCTCTCTCTCTCACACTGAGAGAGCTTATCCTCTCTCACTCATGCGACCTCAATAAGTGAGTTTGTTTGTTGCAAGTGAGATAAATAGAGAGGCTCACTCTCGATTTATATTCTTTCATTCACTTATAGTGCACTCCAACATGTCGCCCTCACTTAATAATTACTTACTAGAGCCAACATCTCTAGGAGTGTCTAATAGCCCTAGTGCCCCACCACTTGTGGGGACTTTGCCTCCTCCGACCAATAGGAGGGTAAAAAAATGGTGGGAACTATTTCCCTGACTTACAAAGACTCACCTAGGGTCAACTTCACTAGGATAGTCTAATAACCCAAGGGCCCCACAACTGTGGGGACTTTAACCCTTGATCAAATAGGAGGGTTACCCATAATGACTTGACATGACTTTCTCATTATAGAAACTTCCTGGAATGAACATAGGGGTATGACATGAGTCAATTACATCCCAAAATAAACATTGGGTTACAATAGATAAGAAATACAAGTGAATACATTCCAAAGTTACAATTACATCAACACTCCCTCTTAACTAGGAAGGCATTCTCTCGACACAATTTATTAGCACAAGTCTTCTTCTCTGTATCATCTAGGTCATTGTCAAGTCCTCTTCATATTCAAATCATCTTAGTCTTCAAGTAATATTTCATTTGGATCTGAATCATCACTCGATATAGATCATCGTCACTGGATCATACTCGATCTGAAATATCGTCACTGGATCATACTCGATATAGAACATCGTCACTAGATCATACTCGATATGGAACATCATCACTAGATCATACTCGATCTGGAACATCATCATTGGATCTAAATCATCTCTTGATCTAGATCAACATCACTGGATCTGGATCATTACTCAATCTGGATCATCATCACTGGACTTGATCTGGATCATCACTCGATCTGGATTTGGATTTGGATCATCACTCGATCTGGATCATCACTGCTGGATATAGATCGTCACTTGATCTGGATCTCTCGGAGTCATCATAACTAGATATGGATCATAGATCGATCTAGATCTCATTTGGTCATCATCATGTGTGTGTTATCTGGTCAGAGGAAGTTCTACAAAGCCAGCCTTCTTTCATGCTAGTTGTAGGCCTATCCATCAGGTAGGTCTTTGCCCAACACTTACATCTAACCTACTCATCAGAAAGGAACACCCAACATTTACATCTAACCTACTCATCACAAAGGCATGACCAACACTCACATCTGATCATGTAGTAAACTACAATCACATAATAAAGGCCCCACACTCACATCTGTCATGGAAGGAACTGAATCCTCTCACCATGAAAGAATGGCCTACCCTTACATCTGACATGGAAGGAACTAAATCCTCTCACCATGAAAGAATGGCCCACACTTACATCGGTCATGGAAGGAACTGAATTCTCTCACCATGATAGAATGGCCCGCTCTTACATCGACCATGGAAGGAACTGAATCCTCTCACCATGATAGAATGGCATGCACTCACATCTGACCTAGAAGGAACCAAATCCTCCACCCTCATTAGAAATCCCCCCAGTCCTAGAATGAGCTACCTAGTAACTAACCAGGAGCCTCCACTCTCCCGAAGAGTGGCAGTAGCCATTACATCTGTCTTACTCGACAGAATGTCCAGCACTCACATATGACATGGGAGGAACTTAATCCTTTAGCCATGATAGAATGGATCTGCCCTTACATCTGACCTGCTCGTCAGAATGGCGGTAGCCCTTACATCTATCCTACTCAACAGAATGGATAGCACTGACATCTGACATAGGAGGAACCTAATCCTTTAGCCATGATAGAATGGCTCTGCCCTTACATCTGACCTGCTCGTCAGAATGGCGGTAGCCCTTACATCTGTCCTACTCGACAGAATGGCTAGCACTCACATCTCACATGGAAGGAACCAAATCCTTTAGCCATGACAGAATGGCTCTGCCCTTACATTTGTCTTGCTCGTCAGAATGGTGATAGCCCTTACATCTGTCCTACTTGACAAAATGGCCAGAACTCACATCTGACATGGAAGGAACCAAATCCTCTCACCATGACAGAATGGCTCAGCCCTTACATCTGACCTACTTATTAGAATGGCTATGAATATCGGCACTCATATTTGACATGGAAAGAACTGAATCCTCTCACCATGACAGAATGGATCAGCCCTTATATCTGACCTGCTCGTTAGAATGGATTTGGGACTCATCACTTTCCCTTAGAGTAAAACTCTATATGGAGAACACCAAGCCTCTCCCTAAAGTACTGGAACTTCACTTTTGCTAATGGCTTCATCAACACATCAGCTATATGTTCCTCCATCACAACATACTAGAGCTTCACTGCTCCCCTCTACAACATATCCCTAATATAGTGATACTTGATCTCGATATGCTTTGACTTGTCATGGAACACTGGATTCTCTGACAAATTCACACAACTCTGGTTGTCACAATGTATACAAGTAGCATCCATCTGGAGATCAAATAAATCAGACAGTAGCTTCCGCAGCCATACTACCTCACAACTAGCTGAACAAGCTATGACATACTCTGTTTCAGCTATACTCAATGCCACATAGGATTGCTTCCTGCTAAACCAAGAGATCACACCTGATCCCATACTGAAGCAACACCCTGAAGTGCTCTTCCTATAAATGGCACTACCTACCCAATCTAAATCAACATAACCCTCTAGTTTAATCTTCTGATTCTCATCATACATGAGCCCATAATCAACTGTACCCCTCAAGTACCTCAGAATATGCTTTGCAGCAATCAAGTGAACATTTATCGGATCTGTCAAGAACTGGCTCAAGGTGTTCCCAGCAAAGCCAATGTCTGGTCTCATGTTCATTAGGTACATCAATGATCCAATCATTTGACGATACATCATAGCATCAACTAACTTTGATGAAGCATCATTCAATAGCTTTAGGTTCGATGCCATAGGTGTGGTCATGCAGTCCATCATCCTGAACCTATTCAGGATCTCTACTACATACTTCCCTTGTCTACACCTCCATTCCTAGAAAATAGTGCATCGACACATAACAGGAGCATCACTGGTCTTCCACCTTCAACCTTGAAGCAAAGTTTGGAATCCGCTTTACTCTTAGTAAAGCCTAGGGTCATTAGTAATCTTCCCATCCTATCGCATCATGTCAAACCTCAAGATATTCTATAGTAACTCCCTCTGAAGCGAAGCATCATACTCGCTCTGTCTTCTATGTTCTATGCACTGAAAACATTCTGTACCGGAGTGACAAGTAGCTTCCTATGCTACTGATATTCTATGTGACCATATAGTGTATAGACTTGCATCTTCAACCTTGTAGCAAAAGTTAATATCTTCATCAAGCTCATCATGTATGTGTTTCAACTCTTGCTGCAAATGTCTCTTTGTAGTGTAGGCCTTCTTTTCATGAGAAGCCTCATGCTACAAATCTTGCTTTGTATCCCACGATGTTTCCATCTAATGCATGATAGAACTATGAACTTCTCTTCAGGTCTTGACACTGCACCTTGACATCATTGTTCTTGAACTGGTCTTCCCTTTCTTCTTGGTGGCTCGAAGGTTCTGCATCAATGATGTCACTGCACTCATCATATTATTCTTTGTCTTTGAATTGTCGTCACTTGTTCTTCAGAACATGTCTTCATTCTTCTTTGCTTGTAGGTGATTATGTATGTGATCTTTCCTACAAGTCAAATGCAGTTGTATGGTTAGAAACATTTCATAAGGTATATTCATAATGAATTTTTTTATGCATAACTATATGATTATGCAGCTATTTTATCCAATACAACATCCATCCATATCTCATGGAAACTTTCTAGATGCGTTCCATCTCTACCAGGATAACATTGAGATTGCGCACTGATCCAATATGTCAGCAAAGAGGTTTCATTCTAGATAAGTAGCAATGGAGAGTTGTATAGCACCATGAGCTACTTACCCATCACATGCATATTAGTAGTATACTGTCATTAATGCAAACATCCTATCATGCATAATACATCATCTGAATATAAACAAATGCATAACAAAACAATATCATGAAATGACAATTGAATACTTATCATTATTTGTTTTGTGGGTAGACTCTTACTTGAGTCTTCAGCTTCATTGTCTTCTTCATTCATAATAGAACCGTTTCTTATACAAATGATAAGGTGGATAAGAAGTTCTTCAAGAGTTGAGATCTTCATATTCCTCATCGATTGAGGAATATTCTTTGGATGGTGAGAGCTTGATCTTCAGTTGCTCCCATCTTCTCTTCTCTTCTTATGATTCAAGCTTCGTCTTCTTCTCGGAGTCTGCTGAAAGTAATCACTTAATTTTGGCACACATTCCTCGCATGAATGAATCCCATGATCCTAGGAGGCCATTCAAGGTGGCCATCACCACTTCTGCATTTTTCACTTCTTATTTTACCGCTTCAAGTTGTTCTTTGATTTGAGAGGCCCTTATGACGACATGGTCTTTGCATTCTAGATCTTCAAATTCTTCAACTGGTTTCTTAAGGTCATATTCTGATTTATGTTCTTCCCTTCAAATAGCTTGGTCAAGGAATCAAACATCTTCAGTGTCTTTAAGGGAGACACTTGTGGTACAAGTTGATCCATGACTGAATCAACCATGATCGTCTTGGCCTTGCCCACGTTCTTCTTGTGTAAGGCTTTGAGCCTCGTCTCCCTCTAGAACTGGAACCTCTCTACTCATGTAGGTGTCCAATTCATTTCTCCAGGGAGATCATATAATTCCATACTTGTAATTTTTCAAATTCACCAATATTATCATCAAGCTGATGTGATAGATCACTTTGAAATGAGAACCTCAAATGAAAATAGCAAAGGATTAGATCTTACCGATTTGAGGTGTCCGT
>LPNX010220672.1:125460-150421 GCA_001517045.1 Pseudotsuga menziesii
GTCAGCAAAATGCTCCTAGTGAATGATGTCAAACCTGCAATAACAAATTGGAAGGAGAGAAATGGATCTACAAAGGCTCTGATACCATTTGGAAATTGAACCCAGGTGTTAGAACAATTACACTCACAAAAATTGCCAATTACACATGCAAATTACACACAAAGGAGACTAAATATGGAGCAGAACACTAATATGTATTGAATAAGTGTACAATAGCCAACGCTGTGAAGTCATAGGCTTTTAAAATAAATAATTACATGAGATATTTGAATGCATAAGGATTCCATTCGAATTTGGTCAAAAGCAGGCTTACTAAATCTAAGCAAATCCCCCATAGGTGGATAAAGCAGTTTCCAAATATTTCTAGGAGCTCACGAATTGGAAAAATAAATTAGGAAAGATAATAGATGATGGAAGAACAACTCATAGATGATTTTATTAGGAGAAAAGAGTGGAGGATGATGAGGACAAAACACAAGTTAACTTCACCTAGTCAAACTTTCCCAATTGCCTTAAAACTCAGAAAAAGAAGGCAATAAAGCAGAAAAAGTAGACATGCACTAAGAAGGCCAAGAATAAATCAAATTTGATTCCAAGTGGTTTCCCAAGTGATCCATGACTCAAATTTATCAATTTTGACCACTTTGGATGTGTGGAGGACAACTTGCATAAGGTGGAATATGGAAACTAGGCAAATAAGACAAAAATTGGATTAATTAATGTCTAAGGTAGCTAACTATGGGTTGATTATTCTAACATGCCTCTAGGTGTTCTTCAGCTATGAAATCCTCCTCTCCAGTAAATTTATGCATGTATTTGAGATAATATTCAGTAGACATAGTAGAGGCGGGGTTAGGAAAATTCAGAGGGGCATACCTAGCTACAAGGATCCTTTCCATTTTTGTCAGAGGGGAAGCCATGTTGGAAATGGGCATGGAAATGGCCCAAGAAGTTTCTGCTGGTGTGAGTGGTAGCTAAGAGAGTATTTGGGATGGATTTATCTCAATGGAATTACCAAGGTTTGGATTTCGAAAAGCAACAGTGCTTGAAGAGTCGTCAACCCTAAAATTTTCTGATGCAATTATAAATTCCTGAGAATTATATGTTTCAGCAGAAAGAGATTGAAATGGAGGTCTATTTTATATAACAGTAGAAATACCTCTTTAATTACTTTATGTGGCTTCCCTTGCAGCTGTGGAGACCTATCTAAGTCAACCCCTAGCTCTTCTTAGAATCTCTTCTCGATCTAAAATAGGTGTTATTGGTGGCCCTTGAGGGTTTGATATGGTACTTAGTCTTCTTGAAGCTGCCTTATTCCAATGGAGCCACTAGATAGATGATTACAACTAGAATAGTGTCTAGAATTTGTATATCATCAAAGTAGGATCTATGTCGTCTCCCAGGGAAGCTAAGCTTTAATATTCTTTACCTGACAATGAGGCCAATTTGTTATCACTCCAGGAAAATCCTCTAGGTTGCAGCTCGAGGATGCATGGTAAGTTAAATTTTCTTATGTTTTTTCTAAATGGATCAAGTCAGGTGATCTAAAGGACCTCACATGCTCAAGACATGCATAAAACTCAATCAAAAGATAATGCTTATAACTACTAATGTTCAGAGGTTTGATATAGGGTTAACAAATGGAGAACTTACTATGCTGGCAGATTCATATATAAAGCAATTACATATAAATGGCTAATCATAAAAAGGAAAATTACTTGCAATTCAACTCATAGACATACATATAGGATGACAACTATCAAATATTATATAATATGAATAAACCTGAATCAGACATTCAAGCACACGCATAGAACATAAAAGATATGGAAGTTGAACATATAATAGCAAAAGAGCTTATATGAGGTCATGAATAACATGAGAAGTGTAACACCCCAGTTTTGACCCTGTTTGCATTAAAATGTGTATGATGTATATATTGTAATTAATCGTGGTGTGGAGATAAAGGAAAAATCTGCACCATCAATTTTATTGTGTTATGTTCCAGCGATTAAAATTGTTGCTGATGGTATATTGTGCTATCCGGCACATATTAAATTTGGCATCATTTAAACATGCATTTTAATTAAAAATACCCACAACCAGCTATGTCAATGAAACCATAATGAAAAAGGAATGATTTTCCTAAGGATACAGAGGGAAATTATTTAACCCTTGGGGATAATGGGGAAAATCCAAGTGTCAGTTGTTAAACCCATTTAGTTGTCACCCACCCTTTTGACTTACTCACGTTTCCTTTTCTCAGTTAGTCAACTACCATGTTAAAACCTTTAAAGTTAGTTCGGGGAAGTTATTGCCTGGGTAGTAGTGTGTGGCAGGACTATCAGTCCTTTTCCACATGCACACTCCACCAAGGAGCTGATTGACCCTGACATGGGTAGGAGAAGCCACCATGACCCCCCATTTTCTTCAATTTTCACTCATGCAAAAAGTGGGGAGAGCCATTTTTGGGCATTCATGATTTTCCCTGTGTGTGTGGCCTTACCCTCATGATTTGGGTGTGTGGAGCTCTCATTCATGATTTTGGACCCTGAACATTTTTCCCCATCATCTTATAGTCACGTTGGGCTCTCTCTCAAATAGATGGAATTTATTGTATGTGTAAATCTCGTTTTTGGATGTTGTTTTGCATAGCTACCTTACTGGCTTTGTGGTTCTATGTATACGAATTCCAGCTCCATGCCGAGAGTCTGTGGAGTCTAATTTCGTCTTCCAATTTCGGGATGTGTCTTTCCCATTGCTTCAGTGGTGAGATCGTGGCTTTTGTTTTCCCCGTGTTTTGCTTAGTTATTTTGGCCATGTTATGGCCGAGAACAACTCTGAGATCATTTTGCTCAGGCGGAGTTGCGTATCACTATTTTGGCTACCGTAATGTTTCCTTATTCTTCCCTAGAGCTATGAATTGCTTGATTTTTCTGTGTATGTAGTGGTTGGTATTTGGACTGTATTGGAGTGGGAATGAAGGCTTGGTCTGCTTGATAAAATTGGTGTGTTTGGGTGCCTCATATACAGAGATAGAGGGATGGATTTCTTCTCCACACCCCCTAAATAGCACTGGAAGGGAAGTCAAGGCCTGAGGGACTGTGCAGGAGAGAAGGGACTGGTTGCTTGTGTTGGGTGTGTGTGGGTGTCCTATAAGTTAGGCTAGTTCTTATGCAGGTGTCCTTAGCTCTTCAGTGAGCCCACTAGCTTAGCAGTAATCTTTTCATAGCTCCTTGATGGCCTGATAAACCCAACTGTGTTGGCTTGGCTAAGTTGTGTATCCTTGGCTATGTGTGAGCCTGCTTAGTTTCCTTATTCCTTGGGAAATCATGCCAAGATTGGACGTGGTAGTGTTGCTGAGATATTAGGGAGCACAATGGCCTATGGTTGGGTGGAAAGTTGCAGTGACATCACTGGTTGCGGGAGGAGATTTCTCATAAGATAAGTATTCTTCTCTATTTCATATCTGCAATTGTAAATTACAGTTTAATCAATTCAAATGAACATGCTGAGTGCTGGAATGTATGGTTTTGCTTCCACTGAATGGTAATGATGTATCCATGTTTTAATTTCAAAGAATTTCATTTTTTTAGGTATATGTTCATGGGGCTAGTTTCTTGGATAGATAATGGTATGGTAATGTCCTCTTCTCCCGTCAGAGGATCGGGGACATTACAAGAAGCTTGGTAATGATAATGGTCTACAAGTCCCTAAAGTCGAACCATTTATTCAACATAAGTATTAGGATTTATAGCCTTTACAAAAATATTCATATCCTGAAAAGTTGGATCTGATTTCCCAAAAATAGATAAAATAAACGTTTTTTGCAAAATTATGTAAAAAACCCTAATTTAAGTACTAGTCTATCTAACTCTAACACTTGTTTACTCATTGAAATATTTGATGACTGCACTGAGTACTGAAGTAGAGATGTAACTTGTCATCTAATAGATAAGCCACTTTTGGTAAAAAACAGGTAGGGTTTGTGACCCTTTTCTCCTTGATTGTATCCTGAAAACTAGAAGAAGCCTCCACCAATGGAGCTTTTCATCAAATTTCAACTTTATATTTTATCCCTAAGATAGTTGTATTTTCCAACACTAGTTCTATATGCCAAAATATATTTCGACACCTTTTTTTGCTTTCAATGGTTAAGGAAGTAGAATCTTGGGTCTGTTAGCTGTCAAAATCTTTGCTTTCGGTGGCTAATGAACCACTGATGCGTCCGCCTAAGCCACCAAAAGCTTTGTTTATTCAAAATTGTAATCAAACTCCCAATCATCCCCTTTTAGTTTTTCTATTGATCTTCTAGCACTTCTTCAGCCTGCAGAGGGTTTGGAAAAACATCAGCATCCGGGGCTGCCTCTGGATCTTGAAGGCTCATTGTTGCCTGTGCTAGGGTTTCTAGTGCAGGATGAGCTTGAGATCCGGGGTTTGAGTTGGAATTCTTAATCTACAACCTCAATAGTTTGATCATCCTATACATCCTATTGTTGTCCTACATAAATCTTATATTTCTCCTTTTCAGCGTGACATACATCCCTGTCATTTCTAGAACAGAATTGTGCAACTCCTTATTTCTCTTGGTTAATATTGCATTATTTATTTTTATCTCCCTGTCCAATACCTCTAGTTCATGTATTTGCTCTAATAGTTGGTTGACTCTCTGAGACCTAGATTTGCTTGAGGAGGTCTCTGCTATTGGTTCATCTTGCCCTTCCCTTTGTGTTGGTGAAGGAAACTCTTCATTTTCTATTGTAACCTGCTCTGTTAGGTCAACCTCTTCCTGCCATCCTTCTTTTGAGTCTGAGTAGGGTAAGCTCAGAATATTTCCACTTTGTCCTAGGGCCTCCTTCTCCTTTCCACTGAAGTCTAGGTTTCTTTTATCTTGGTTGGTTTTAGAAGTGGGAGAAGGTTGATCCATTGTTACTAGTGAGATATCCCTCCTCTTCCTTTTTCCACTCTTGGGGGTGGTGGATTTCTTTGAAGGGGACTTTCATTTATCTTCTGGTTGTAGGCATGTTTCAAACTCATTCTAGAATAAAAAATATGCCCATGCTATGTTTCTCCTTTGTAGCAATTCTTGAACTATGAGTTGTATCAGGCCATGGTGAGATAACCTTCCTGCGATTTTAGAGGGTTGGCCCTTGACCTGATGGGCCATCTTGGTTAAGCTCTTGTGGAGGTAGAAGGGTATGTTTAAATGGATTCTTCCTGTAAAATGGTTCATCAACTTGAAGTGATATATCATCACCCTGTTATACCTTCCTTCACAAGTTATATACATGAATATTTCTTTCAATAATTGCTGCCACCTCTCCTCTAGCCAGGTGGATGGAACACTTTTCTTCCATATTACATCTCTGTGTTCAGGTTTTAAATATGATATGAACTCCACATTTTTAGTAATGGTGGTCTTAAACCATTTCTCCCCATTTCTTGGGAGTTCTGTTAGTTTTGTAATTAGGTTTGCATCCTCTTATGCACTCTTCCTTTCCAATCAACGCCTTAGAGTCATCAAAAGAAAGAGAAAATGCTTCTGTAACTTGCTGGTGTGAACCCTGGATTTTCTCACATAACCTGTAACAACCTGCATCTTTGAAGAATTGGAATACTTCTGGATGTGACTCAAGATAGCTGGTGTCCCCTAGTACCTATCTGAGAACAAGTCTTCCTTTCTTCATCTCTGCACTGTGCTTCTAGTACTTGCAAAAACCAAAATTCAAATTCTATAAATGGAGATTAGCACGTTGGTTTCAGGGATGGCCTTGAGTAGTAAGGATGCATGCAGAGAATGTAGAGTGTAATAAAGACGTGGTGTTTATTTTGAGGGTTTAACTACTCAATTGGTACTTGAGTAAGTTGATGGTGGATTCAGGTGATAGCCATGAGATAGCCAGCCTAGTAATCATTTCCAACTGGGACATGATGCTTCGTAGAGGTTTTATTGAGGTCATGGGACAGATGGAGGGAAGATTAGTGTTTTGATTTCCATCAGTCATTTCATATCAATAACAATATTTTAGCCACCAATTTATGATTTAATACAGACCTCGGTATTTTCAGTGGTTTAAAGTTCTAGATTATGACATGCCTCATGCTAATAAGTTTGATTTTGATGGATAGATAACCATTTTCCCTTTTTGGATTTTTCAGTGGTTAAGAGAATCTAGGGTTGAATTCGCAAGCTATCGAAAGCTGGGCTTTTTGGTGGCTAATGAACTATTGGCAAGTTCTCCTAGGCCACTGAAATCCCCCTTTCCAAAAAACGTGTTTAACGAGCTTTCGGTGGTTAATGTCTTCCTGGACACACTTGCTAAGCTGCTAAAACCTGGGCCTTTTGGTTGCTAATGAAGTGTTGGTGAGTTCGCCTAAGCCACCGAAAGTTCCCTTTCCAAAATTTTATAAACAACGTGATCAACATGATTTTGATGGTTAATGTGGTCTTGAGTCAAAACTGTTAGCTTCCGAAAGGTGGTATTTTTAGTGGCTAATGAGCTATTGGAAAGATTTCCTAAGCCACTGAAAGCTAAAACATTCAAATTTCTTGGAAAACAAAACACCAGATATTCCAACTTTGTTAGTCACCCAAACATCTTTCATAATATGCCCTGAAATCTTCATCACTATGCAAAAAGTAAATTGTCTAAGTGGACCTATTGAAAATTCATTTATTTAGGAGATAACACAACCCATGGTTACATGATCACACTATGCATTCATGGGTTGCCTAAATAGAAGTTACAATCCATTCATGACTTTCTATTATCCATACCCGTGGTTATATTAATACAAAATTAAAAAAATTAAACATGACTAGTCATGGACAGTTAGGTTCGTAATTCTAACTTCCCCAACCTCCCTAACCATCTCAACAAGTATAAATAGAAGGGAGGGGTGGAGGTTGAAGGAGCATCCTAGAAGAGAAAGGTTATGCTGGAGGAATACCTATGGTGATTTGGAGCAGAAGAACTCAGTCCCTTGGCTAGTAGAGGAGGGCTTGTATCAAGTATAGGTTGTATCTTTTACTACTACTTATCAATAAAGAGATATTTTCTTCCACAATTGGTGCATCAATATTCTTATATGTTATTATTTTATGAAATATGTTTTCATTCTCTTACAATTATAATGTTGCATATGTCTATATATAACATCTAAGGTTTTTGTAGGAAGGAATCTATCTCTTTTGTAGGTGTGGATCATCCTAGAGAATTTTGTAGCATTTGGAGTGAAGGTTCAAAGCTATTACCCACCTTCATAAATAAGGTGCATATGCTTTATACCATATTTCTCTCTCAACTTTCTAGATAGCTAAATGTTTGCAAGTTTTATATTTGTATGTTGGTGACCTGAGACCCTTAGGTCATATGGTAGATTTTCCTTGAACAACAGCGAGTACTAAAGAGAAAGTTGTTGATGTTATGACCAAGGATCTATCTTGAGTAAAGTTTGAATACTTCCAGGACAAGCTTGATGTATTCCAAAAAGACTTTCCTCATAAGGAGGAATAGTGATGTTGATGTTATAGATCTTCCTTGCAAGAAGGAACAATGATGATACAAACCCTCCTAGGAAAGGTGGATACTGTTAATGATATGAACCTACCAAATAAGGAAGAGTGATGATGAGATTGTCATTGATGATGCAATGATAGTGTTCCAGTACAAAACATGCCAAGTGCTCCTACAAGTGGTAATGAGTTTCATCATTAACTTGTGGACGATGATATCTTATCTTGAGGATGGTATTGTGAAAAAGAACACTCTCTAAATGAGAGTGGTCCTAGATATTAATAGATGAGGATGGTCCTCCACATGATACTCTCTGAGGGAGAGTGATCCTACATTCACTCGTAGAAAATAACACTATCTTGGGAGTGGTCCTAGTTTCAACAATATGAGGATGGTCTAAGATGATTGCTGCACTTAGTTGTAGATGACAAGTCCTACATTCATTTGAGGACAAGATATGCATTCAATTGTAGATGATAATCTCGCATGGAGAGTGTTATTAAATTAACTGGTAGATGTTGTAGAAAATAACACTCACTTGGAAGTGATCATATATTTAACAAGATAACTATAGTCTACGATGAGTCTTGCACTCAGTTTCATATGATAGTTCCTGCATTAATTTGTGTATGAGATATGCATTTAGTTAAATACAATACTCTCTCATGGAGAGTGTTCCTACATACAATTATAGATGTCGTAGAAAATAACACTCACATGGGGGTGGTCTTAGCTCAAACGTGATGGGGATGGTCTACGATGAGTCATGCATTTAGTTGCATATGATAGTTCATGCATTCATTTGCAGATGATATATACTTTCAATTGTAGATGACGTGGTCCTATATTCATTTGCAGACGATCAAGCTAGTCGATGATATGGAACCTCCTCATTAAGGGGGAGTATGTTGATGAGGATGGAATCATCATTGGACCTATGTCCTAAAATGATAGGGATTGATCATCCTACAAAGGTATCATATGTAGTATAGGTAGTGTTTCTACAAATGATCAAGAAGTTTGACATGTTGTGTAACACCCCGATTTTGACCCTGTTTGCATTAATACATATGTTGTAAATAATCATGGTGAGGAGCTAAGGGAAAAGGCCCCACCATTGATTTAGTTATGTTACGTTTCGAATTGGAATGGTCACCGATGGTATATCGAGACATACTGCATATATTAAATTGTGGCATCATGTAAACATGCATTTTAATTAAATAACCCTACCATCTATGTTCACTGCAACTAATTTGAGAAGGGGCATGATTCCAAAGGATAAGGAAGGGTAATGTTGAACATTGAGTCATGGGGGAAGAGCCATGTGTTACCACTCTCATTTTCTCACCACCACCTTAGTTATTCCATTGTTAGTTGGGGGCAGCGATTGGCTGGCAGAATACCACCACACTCACACTCTCTCCATGACGTGCCTTGGGGTAGCGAATGGTCTATCCACTATAGGGATTGAGAGTTTGTTCATTTTCGTCACGCTGGGAGGAGTTAAAAGGTTCCAAATTCCATTGTTGGGGGTTTTAATTCCCTCTCTCATGCCGATTTCTAGTCTATGAGTCCTCTTCCCCGTCCCCGCAGAAATATGGTTCTCCTCTGCCTCACAAATTTGTTGGCCTGCGAATCAATTTTTTCCTCTGTTCACGTAGAGTTTTGTGTATTTTTCCACCATTGTTAGACTGCATAACTGTTCTATTATTTCCATCGCTGAATCATGGCTGTAATGGCATCAATATTTCTATGGGTTGCGTCTTTTTCCATCACGCATAGTTGGGAGTTGTTCTTTCCCCATTTTCTACCTGTGCAATTTCTCCAGCGGTTGCATTGAGGATCAAGTGTTGTGGGTTCATAGTCATTTGTGGGCTATTGTTTTCCCTTCTTTTAATTGGCTGTGTTTTCCCTTTTTGTGGTGGTATCGCTTGAATAATTGCTGAGAGTTCCTACATTCTGTTCGATTGTGTTTTTCCCCTGTAAAAGCTTGAATAGTTGTTTTGTTGCTTGCATGCAGTGGCTTTGTCCTCAGACTGCATTGGAGTGGTGAATGATGGCCTGAGGTGCTTGATAAACATGGTGGGTTGAGAACCACACAGACAGAGCTACTGAGTTGGATTTCTTCCCCACAACCTCTGAATAGCACTGGAAGGGAGATCAGGGTCTGAGGGACTGCGTTGTAGAGAAGGGATTGATTTCCTTGTGTTGGGTGTGTGTGGGTGTTCTAGATGCCAGGCTGGTTTTGGTGTTGGTGTCTACAGCTCTTCACTGATCTCACAAGCTTAGTATTTAGCCTCTCTTAGCTCCTAGATGGCTTGATAAACCCAACTTTGTTGGCTTGGTTGATCTGTTGTTCGCCTGATAAACCCAACTGTGTTGGCTTGGCTGAACTGTGTACCCTTGTGGTGCTGTTATCCTTGTCTATGTGTAATCTTGTTAGTTCCTTATTCCTTGGGGAATCATGCCCAGATCAGGGGTGGAATCATTGTTGAGAGATTGAGGAGCACACGGGCCTATGGTTGGGTGGAACGTTGCAGGGACGTAGCTGGTTGAGGAACAAGTTCTTATTAAGATAAGTATTCTTTCCTAACTTATGTTTGCAATTACGTTTACCGTTGATGAATGATGATATACATGTTAAATGTTGATCTATATATGCATGAGTATTGATTGATATGTTTTGCTTCCATTGTGTATATGAATGATTATGCCTCGTAATATGTTTGATGTTTTAAGTATCATGCTTCAACATTACATATATGTATGTTCATGTTCATGGGGCTAGATTCCCGAATGTTTTGATGTATAGTAGCACCCTCTTCATCGGTCAGAGGGTCGAGGACATTACAGTGTGGTATCAGAGTTCTGATTACAGCATGGGCCTGAATAGGCCATGAAGATGTACTGATAGAGCTTATGTTGTAGCATTTGGGCCTCAGAGGGCCATGAGAAATAGTTAACAGAGGCAGGTTGCCTACTGCCCAGAAGAAACTAGGAGAATGGGTGAAGACAAGAAAATTCACAAAATTTTCTAAGTACCAAAATGTCGGCTCATTGGAAAACTTAGTGACAAGTTTTTTCGATGTAGCAGAGCACTTAGTAGGAAGGTCACCTAAAGGATAGTTGAACCAATGGCTGATGCTGTGGGAGACAAAGGAGGAAAATTCAAAAAAATTTGAAGTTTTTTGGCCGTCGGCACATCGAAACACTTAGACAGATGGATTGCCAATTCTTAGCTGATTGAGCACCACCATTGTGGGTGACTAGGTAACAAGCCATCTGATGTAGTAGTTTCTAGTCGTTCCAACAGCCAACGTGGCGGAAGAAAGTGAAACGAGAAAAGTTTTGAAAATTTTTCTAAGTCATAAAATCATTAGCGAAATTTACATGATGGAACCATCGATGCGGCGGCAAACCTTGGGAGAAATTAGTTGTTCAAACCGCCGATGCCGTCAGTGGAAAATAGTTTTTGGGATCGCCGACACCGTGAAATAATTTAGTTGTTTGTCAGTCTGCTGTTGCAGCTTCCATGTGGACTAAAATGCTGACATGTAGCGCTTAGTGGTCCCAACCACCGACAGAAAAAGAAAGTTTCAAAATTTTGTTTAAGTGTTATGTTGAAATCATCGGTGGAAGTTATTTTATCGAGCGCCCACCATTGCGGATGGCCAGACAACTATGCGTCTGACGGGTAGAGCCTTCGACTGTCGATGGAGCAGAATTTCTGAAAGTTTTCTAACAAATGGGATTATCAACGATCAGAGGAGAATAGTTGTTGACATCACTGAGGAATAGAAGATGGAAGAACTGATACCATGGAAGACAAGGAAAGAAGAAAATCCAAAATTTTCTCTAAGGAATGAGATCATCAGCCATCGAGAAATGTTAAAGGATCGGATCACCAATAGGAAAATATTCAATGAACGTGACCCGCTATTGCTGAAGCTTAGACAACTATCCCGCCGAAGCATTAATCTCTCCACTCACTGATGCCGAGGTGTTTAGTGAACAGTGGTTCTAAGTTTTGATAACATAACTATGGTGGCATGAAGTGCTCAGGAGTGTCGACGCTGCAGAAAATTTAGGGCTTGTGGAAACCACCATTGCGGATGCCTAGAGGACTATGTCTGATGCCACTCTAGCATGTCGCCCCAACTGCCGACAAATTTTTGGTCCGCAAAAGTTATAATGGGATTGTTGGCCACCATTACAGAATGATATACCACTGATGGCCCGACACGCCAGAAGGAAATAGATGAGAAACTCGCTAGTAGATGTTTGCGAAAACCGTTGTAAGATCACTTTCCGCCATTGCGGCTGTGCAAGGGACTGTGCACCCGATGAAGAGTTGATATTCTCACCGATGCAGATCATAATTTTAGTTGGTTTACCACTGAAACACTCGAGAGAAATAAATGAATAGACCACCGATGAACTAGGTGTTTTGACCGCCAAAGAATTGGAAAGATAGCTGGGAAGAGGTCCGATTGGTCCTAAGGAAATTTGGGGTTTTCAAAGAATTTTCTTAGTAATTTTTTAATCAGTTTTCGACTATATTTCAGTAGGTTTTCAGCATATTATCAATGGTCACAGTGCCGAAAAGAAAGAGAAAAACTTTGTGTTTAAAGAAAAATTGTGTTTTATGAATTTCCAGAAGAGGAAGGTAAGTAGTTTTGGTTTTATACTAATGATATGCATCTAACAGTTTGTTACTACACATTGCAGAATTATAGACAACTTCCAAGAGTAGTACTCTGGAAAGAACAGTGTGGTAAAGCAAGAGGTGGTTCAGTGATGAGAACCCATGATGGGTATGATGCTCGGGATTCTTACGAGCGAGTAGAAGATGCCATGGAAGAAAATGCCCGTAATGGAAATGATGACATAGATTCTAATGGAAGGATATTCCATGGGACAACGTCTGAGGTTGCAGCCACCATGATAATATTGGTTAAATCCCATGAATAGCAGCATCAGTTGAATGCTGCCATATTGCAGAGTTTGACAGACTTGTAGAAAAACATAGATTTTGGGTGGGGTACATTAAGACCAAAAGGTAGTAAGAGCAATACTAGGAGAAGAAGAAGGACTTCCAGTGGATCATCTGACTTTGAAGGATCCAGTGGGGATACAAGTTCATCTTCTCATAAAAACAAAAGAAGAAGGCACCATAGGGATCACTCTCAAGATGAATTTAGGAAAGCTAAAACTCCTACATTTGATGGTGAGATAAAGACGGGACAAGAAGCTAAAGCTTGGCTTCTCGGGATAAAGAAGTACTTTCAAGGGAAAGATTATTCAGGAAACATGAAGGCAAGAGTTGCCATATTCAATCTGAATGGAAGAGCATCCATTTGGTGGGAACACTTCAAGAAATTAAAGAAGATCAATGAAAGGAAACTGAAGTGGAAACATTTCAAGAAGTATTTTAGCCAGAAATACCTCTCTGACAGGTGTTACGATGACAAGATCAAGGAGTTCCATGAGCTGAGATTGGGACAAAAGACCATGCAGGAATATGCAAATACATTTTTGGAATTGTTGAGGTATGTTCTGTACATTAGAGATGAAAAGGTGAAGATCCAGTGGTTTCTAAGTGGATTGCCTCAAGCTTACAAGGATAGAATTGAGTTCTATGAACCAAGAACTCTCGAAGAAGCAATAAGAAAGGATAAATATTTCTATGAGCAAAGCAAAGGTAAACCTGATTACCATAAGACATTGAAGGACAAGAAGCATGAGAAGTTTGACCAAAGAGGGAAAGGTTTCAAACCTTCTAGATTCAGGAGTCAGCAGAAGCAGCCATCCCAAGCTGTGAGTAATCCAGTTGGAGTGACACGTGGAAAGCCTAAAGAGCCACATCAGAATAAAGGTCCACTCAAATGTTGGAAATGTGAAAGACCTCACTTGTGCAGATATTGTCCACTTGAGAATGAAAGTGCAAGGCCAACTTATAACATTTAGGGAGAAGAAACAGTGAGTCAAGTAGCAAGAGCAATCCTTAGAATTTATGCAGCATTAGAGGACTGCCAGGAAGATCACCAGAAAATTGTGGTTGAAGTTCCAGGTAAGATTGTTGAACAATCTGTTTCTATTTTGATTGACCCTGGTTCTACTCACAGTTGCATTACTCTTACTGTAGTGGAGATTTGTGCTTTTAAGAAGGACAAGCATAGGAAACCTTAGTTAGTTCAGCTAGCCACTGGGACTAAGAGAAAGGTTAGTGAATTGGTAGAGAAGTGTCCATTGGTTATGAATGGATTGATCACTTGTGTAGATCTGAATGTTCTACCACTTGGTTCCTATTATATTCTCATTGGAATGGATTGGTTAGAAGCTCAAAGAGTGAAGCTTGATTGTTATAACAATACTTTTGAATGCATGGATGAAGAAGGAAACCTAGTAGTGGTGAAAGGTATTCCGAAGGTAATTTCAGTAAGACAGGTTTCAACAATGTAGTTGAAGAAGTTTTCTAGGAAAGGTTTCCAGTTGTATCCAGCTCATATTCTGGAACCAACATGAGATGAGACTCCTAGGTTGGAGGACTATCAGGTGTTACAGGAATTCAAGTATGTGTTTCTTGATGAAATTCCAGGGCTTCCTCCAAAGAGGGACATTGATTTCACCATTGAACTTGTGCCAAGAGCAGCACCAATGTCCAAGACACCCTACAGGATGAGTACACTGGAGATGCTAGAGTTGAAGATGCAACTGCAAGAGTTGTTGGAAAAGAAGTATATCCGACTGAGTTTGTCTCCTTGGGGAGCACCGGTTCTTTTTGTGAAGAAGAAAGATGGTACAATCAGGTTATGTATTTATTACAGACAGTTGAACAAGGTTACTGTGAAGAATAAATACCCTTTTCCTAGGATTCATGACCTCTTTGATCAAATGAGAAGAGCAAAGGTATTTTCCAAGATTGACTTGAGGTCTGGTTACCATCAGGTGAGAATCAAGGATGAAGACATTCATAAGCCAGCCTTTAGGACAAGGTATGGACATTTTGAGTTTGTAGTGGTACAATTTGGTCTCACAAATGCACCAGCTACATTTATGTGCCTTATGAACAATGTCTTCAGCAAGTATTTGGACAAGTTTTTTCTTGTTTTCCTTGATGACATTCTTGTTTATTCTAAGGATGAGGAAGAACATGATGATAATTTGAGACTGTCATTATAAGTGCTCAGAGAACATTAGCTGTATGCAAAACTGAGTGAGTGCGACTTCTACAGAGATAGAATTCAGTACTTGGGTCACATTATCTTAGAAGAGGGTATATCAGTAGACCCTGAGAAGATTGAAGCCATCATGAACTGGCCTACTCCAAGAAATGTGATGGATATAAGATCTTTTATGGGACTTGTAGGATACTACAAGAGATTCGTTGAAGGATTTTCCAAGGTTGCACATGCCATCACTTCTTTGCACAAGAAGGGAGTAAAGTTCGAATGGACTTCAAAGTGTGAAGAAAGATTCCAGCGGTTGAAGAAACTTATCACCAGTGCACCAGTATTGAAGGTTGCAGACCCAGAGAAAGATTTTGTGGTATGTACCGATGAATGCAGACAAGGGCTTGGAGGAGTCCTTATGCAGGACAACCACGTCATATGTTATGAGTCAAGAAAGCTAAAGGAGCATGAGAAGAACTATGACGCTCATGATCTAGAGCTTGTAGCCACAGTAAATGCTCTCAATATGTGGAGACATTACTTGATGGGTAGAATATTTGAACTCAGAACAGATCACTATGGACTAAAGTATTTGTTTGATTAGCCTAGTCTGAATGTTAGGCAAGCAAGATGGCTGTAATTTTTATGTGATTTTGATTTCGAAATCAAGCACATAAAAGGGAAAGAAAACAAGGTAGCTAATGCACTCAGTAGGAAGGTACAGGAAATGCATGTGGCATCTCTTAGTATTTTCCAATCATATTTGAGGCAACAGATTGTTAATCATGTTGCTGGAGATGAATTGTATGAGCAGGTAAAAGACAAATTGCAGCAGCAAAGTCTTGAGAAGAAGTATGAGGGATATAAATTGCAAGAAGATGGACTTCTCACTTATAAAGGTAGAATTTATATTCCAAATGTAGAAAATTTGAGGAGAATTGTTATGGATGAAATCCATCAAGCTCCGTACTCTGGTCACCCAGGATACCATAAGACAATTGCTACAGCTAGAAAGAAGTACTTTTGGCGAGGTATGAAAAAGGACATGGCTGAATACATTTCAAGGTGCATGAAATGTCAACAGGTAAAGGTTTAGCATCAACATCCAGCAAGATTGTTGCATCCTTTTCCAGTTCTGAAATGGAAATGCGAAGTTATTTGCATGGATTTTATTACAAGATTGCCGATGACTTGGAGAAAACATGATTCCATCATGGTTATGGTAGACAAGTTGACAAAAGCAACACATTTTATACCAGTGAATTCTACACACAAGATTGATGACATTGCAAAGATCTTAATGAAGAATATTTTCAAATTGCATGGATTGCCGAAGTCAATAGTTTCTGACAGAGATGTCAAGTTCACTTCCAATTTCTTGAAGGGATTGTTTGCAAATTTGGGCACAAAGTTAAACTTCAGCACTGGATACCATTCTCAGACAGATGGGTAGATAGAAAGAGTTAATCAGGTGCTTGAAGATATGCTTCACATGTATGTGATGGACAAACCAACCAAGTGGGAAGATTACTTACAGTTGGTAGAGTTTCTTACAACAATGGACAGTAGGCATCCTTGGGGATGAGCCCATATGAAGCTTTGTATGGAAGAAGGTGTAGGACACCAGTGACTTGGGATAACCCAATGAACATAGTTGTGCTTAGACCAGAATTGCTCAAGGAAATGGAGAAAGAGGTTGTAAAGATTAGGAAGAATCTGAAAGCAGCATAGGATAGACATAAAATCTATGCAAATAATCATAGGATGAATAGAGAGTTCGGTTGTGGGGATCATGTTGACCTCAGAGTGAAAGCAAAGAAAAGTTCCTTAAAGCTTGGAAGTTGTGCCAAGCTGTCACCTAGATATTGTGGGCCATTTGAAGTGCCTGAAATAATAGGTCATGTTGCATATAGACTTGCATTTCCTGCTAGTAATAGATCTCATAATTTTTTTCATGTTTCTTTTCTTAAGAAATATGTACATGATCCTAACCATGTAATAAATTGGGATGTGATTCAAGTGGAACCCGAGGGAGAGTTCCAAATTGAGCCAATGTGCATCCTCGACAGGAAGGTCACAATGATCTAGAACCGAGCCATACGGCAGGTAAAGGTGAAATGGGAGCATTACGGACTTGAAGAGGCTACGTGGGAGCTGGAGGATGCCATGCAATTGGCACATCCATTTTTGTTCAATCCTGCAGAACACTGAAGCGGTACTAGTGTAGCATTTTGTTCAAATTTTGTAAAGCACTGAGGATAGCGCTATTGAAGGGGGAGGGGAATGTACCACCCTAGTTTTGACCCCATTTGCAATAATACATATGTTGTAAATAATCATGGTGAGGAGATAAGGGAAAAGGCCCCACCATTGATTTAGTTATGTTATGTTTAGGATTGGAATGGTCACCGATGATATATCAGGGCATACAGCATATATTAAATTGGGGCATCATGTAAACACACATTTTAATTAAATAACCCAACCAGCTATGTTCACTGCAACTAATTTGAGAAGGGGCATGATTCCAAAGCATAAGGAAGGGGAATGTTGAACATTGAGTCATGGGGAAAAAGACATGTGTCACCACTCTCATTTTCTCACCACCACCTTATTTATTCCATTGTTTGTTGGGGGCAGTGATTGGTTGGGAAAATACCACCATGCTCACACTCTCTCCACGACGTGCCTTGGGGTAGCAGATGGTATGTCCACTATAGGGATAGAGAGTCTGTTCGTTTCCCTCATGCTAGGTGGAGTTAAAAGGTTCCACATTCCATTGTTGGGGGTTCTCCTTCCCTCTCTCATGCTGATTTCTAGTCTGTGAGTTCTCTTCCCCGTTGACGCAGAAAGATGGTTCTCCTCTGCCTCATGGATTTATTGGCCTGCGGATCAATTCTATCCTTTGTTCACATAGTGTTTTGTGTCTTTTTCCACCATTATCAGACTGCATAATGGTTATGTTATTTCCATCACTGAATCGTGGCTGTAATGGTATCAATAGTTCTGTGGGTTACATCTTTGTCCATCACGCATAGTTGGGAGTTGTTCTTTCCCCATTTTCTGCCTATGCAATTTCTCCAGTGTTTTCTTTGAGGATCGGGTGCTGTGGGTTCATAGTCATTTGTGGGATGCTATTTTCCCATGTTTTACTTGGATCTATTTTCCCTTTTTGAGGTGGTATCGCTTAAAGAATTGCTGAGAGTTCCTACATTCTAGTCGATTGTGTTTTTCCCCTGTAAAAGCTTGAATAGCTGTTTGGCTGCTTGCATGCAGTGGATTTTTCCTCGGACTACATTGGAGTGTTGAATGAGGGCCTGAGGTGCTTGATAAACCTGGTGAGTTGAGAAGCACATAGACAGAGCTACTGAGATGAATTTTTTCACCACAACCCTTGAATAGCACTAGAAGGGAGATTAGGGTATGAGGGACTACATTGCAGAGAAGGGATTGATTTCCTTGTGTTGGGTGTGTGTGGGTTGTCTAGAAGCCAAGATGGTTCTGGTGTTGGTGTCTGTAGCTCTTCACTGAGCTCATCAGCTTAGCATTTAGCCTCTCCCAGCTCCTATATGGTCTAATAAACCCAACTTTGTTGGCTTGGTTGATTTGTTATTCGCCTGATAAACCCAACTGTGTTGGCTTGGCTGAATTGTGTACCTTTGTGGTGTTGTTATCCTTGGCTATGTGTAAGGCTGTTAATTCCTTATTCCTTGGGGAATCATGCCCGGATTGAGGGTGGCAGTTTTGCTGAGAGATTGAGGAGCACGCGGGCCTATGGTTGGATGGAACGTTGCAGCAATGTAGTTGGTTGTGGAACAAGTTCTTATTAAGATAAGTATTATTTCCTAACTTGTGTCTGCAATTATGTTTACCATTGATGAATGATGATATACATGTTAAATGTTGATTTGTATATGCATGAGTATTGATTGATGTGTTTTTCTTCCGTTGTGTATATGAATGATTATGCCTCGTAATATGTTTGATTTTTCAAGTATCATGCTTCAGAATTACATATATGTATGTTCATATTCGTGGGGATAGATCCCTAGATGTTTTGATGTATAGTAGCGTCCTCTTCATCGGTCGGAGGGTCGAGGACATTACATGTTGATGCAATGAATCGAAAAGATCGAAGTGTTGATGCAAGGGATCAAGAATATTGAAGTTCTTCTCTAAAGGATCGATAATATCGAAGTGTTGCTGCAAAGGATCAAGAAGATTGAAGTGTGGCTACAAGGGATCAAAATATCGAAGTGTTGCTACAAAGGATCAAGTGATTAAGTTCTACAAAAGATAAATACTATTTGTTGTAGATGATGATGTTTCGATACTAAAGATATTCTAGTGATTGTTTGAGTTGCTGATGGTTGTCAAAACTTCCTAAGATGTATAAATGTATTATCTTGATACTCCTAGATATGTTCTCTCTTGTAACGCCTATATTTGATGATGTTCTTTTAGTAGAATACCTTTCTCGTTAAGCGGGAGTGTTGAAATATTCTAACTTCAAATAATATTCTAAATTTATTTTAGTAATGTACCCCAAGGGATATTTCTTATTCCTATGTCGAGATGTTACTATTGTATTTTGTTATCATAGAGTCATGGGGTATAACCTTCATTGTAAGTCAGGTCAATAGTGCTCGAATGAATATAATATAATACTATTTTGAGTGTTCCTAGATGAAGTCGGCCAAGTCAGTTTAGTGGGGCTGACTTGTTAGGGTAAAATTCAAGTGACAAAATGAGTATAAATAAAGGAGTTTTGTTCTTCATTTGAACAAACACGCACTCACTTGTGTATAACACATAGGAGAGAGAGAGACACATACAAGCAAGGACGAGGATCATATGTTTTGGATTTTTATATTATACATCTATATAGAGGAAGTTTTGTTGGGTTTTCTTCCCCTTAAGGGTTTCCAAGGATAAATATGTTTCTATATTGTGATTGTGTTTCTTTGAGTGATTCTGCATATGCTAATGTTGTGGATTTATATTAAACACTAATGATATATAACAAAGCATATGAAATATTAACATATCAAATGTAACATCTCTACTAATAGAGCTATAGAGGAATCCTATAATATAGATAATATAAGCTTTTGACTATTCAATGTATCCAAAAAATAGCCCCTTCTTTCCCGAAGAATTGAATTTTGATCTCTTCTACTTTAAAATATGTAATTACATGGGACAACAAGATATCTTTAGGTGTCCTCCTTTGGTATTATCGTGAGTGAACATTTATTGTAGGGTTTTGTTTCTAAAATTATTGTGACATATTCTATTTTGGACATAGACTGTGGTTCTTGCTTCTTCATCCCATAAGCGCATAGTTAGATCTTGATCATGGATCATTTCTCTGACTGATTAAATGATGGATATATTATTTTTTTATTCTACTCCATTTTGTGGTGGATTATAGGGTGTGGTAAGCTCCTATTAATCCCAAATTCCTTACAAAATTCCTTGAATTCATTTGAATTAAATTATCCCGTATTGTTTGATCTAAATGTCTTTCTCTTCTTTTTAGATAGATTTTCCACAATAACCTTAATTTCCTTCAATTTTCCAAATACTTTGTATTTTCCTTTCAATAAATATATCCAAGTCTTATGAGAGTAATCATCAATAAATGAGACATAATATACATACCCACTTAAGGAAGTGGATGCCATTAGTTTTCACACGTCTGAGTGTAAAATATCCAATATCCCTTTTGCTTTGTTGTTACTTCTTGGGAATGGATTCTTGATGTTCTTTCCTTGAGCACATACTTTACATACTCTTGTATGATTGATTTGGATGTATGGTATACCCGTCACAACCTTTCTCACAATTGGAAATGCTTTGTAGTTACTTTGTAGTTTACATGAGCAAGTATTCTATGCCATAGTTCAAATGGACTGATGGTACTAGCTATAACGCGTGAATATCTGTGCCCTTTCAATTTGTAGAGTACTCCTTCATTGATACCAATTACAGTAGAATCATCTATTTTTTTTCCTTCCATCCACATAAGAAATACACAATCTACAAAGTAAACTATAAATCTGTTCTTATCTAGAGATGATATAGAAATAACTTTCTTCTTCAAACCTTGAACATATAAGAATTATTTCATCTTCATGGTCTTTTCAGATTTTAATTTGTAACAAGCTTCTCCCATTCCTTTGATGAGGTACTGGTAATCATATCGAAGTTATACCTTGTGTGAATAGTATTTTTGGTTAATAAAAGAGAGTCAATATTCATGTCCTATCATATGTTTGAAAGCACCATTGTCTAGAATTCAAGTGTTACTTCTATTAGTGATTGAACCTGTGAGAGCTGAAATCAGGACACGCTCTTACCTATAGTATTCATTTTATGTGGCCCTCTCCTTATCTAATTCATTTTCTTTAGTTGCATGGGCATGGTGCTTTCGGTTCTTCTTCTTGAGCTAATATTTCTTAAGAGGACAATTTCTAGCAATGTGTCCCATCGTATGCCATCAGTAGCATTCAAAGCATGAATTATCCCTTCTAGTTTCTTACTCGTTTTTAAGTTTGGTGGCCTTATGGAAGGTAATCCTTGATTCTTCCTTTCGCTTCTCCCAATATTAGTGTGAGTAGTTAGGGATTGATCTTCATTATCATTTCGCTTCTCTTCTCTATTGGCTATTCTTCCTTCTTCTTGTACACATTCTTCTCATTGTTTGCTAAGCTTGGTTAACTTCCTCCTAGCACATGTTCCTCTAATGAAGGTGTCCCACTCTCTTGGGAGATCATTTAGGGTGGTCATCACCACTTATTTTTCTTCCATCATGTTACCAATGGATTCGAGCTATTATTTCATCTGAGATACTCTTGAGAAGTATGATTGCATAGTTTCTAAATTTTGTACCTTCACACCCCTGAGTTGGTTTCTCAAGGTCATTCTTCTATTGATGTTCTTGCTTTCAAACATATTTCCTTTGGATTATTTTTGGAAGACACCTAAGAGATCAACTAATCCTTGGTGTAACTATCTATGATCCTTTTGAATTTGATCATATCCTTCCTTTGTTTGGCCTTTTCCTCCTCTCCCTTTGGTTCCTTGACCTAATCTTTGATATATCTTGCTATGTCATGTTCTTCTATGATGAGCATGATTCTATACTTCCATGATCTGAAGCTCTCTGCTCCATCAATATTTTCATCAATCTTCATGTTGTTTTGTATATTTAATGAATGAGAACTTCAAATGCATTTATAGGGAATAGAACTTACGAATTTGAGGATTGCTTCACGATGACTTAGGGTTTTACGAGAAATACCTTATTTTCCAACTCAGATCACTTACAGAGATGATTGGAGGAATAAATGTTCCTAATATGTGGATGGAGGTATCCATAATAATGAACCCTCATTTTCTAGACTGCATGATGAGCTATTGCGCAATGTATTCCTTCAGGTTTTCTCTGATACCATGTTAATATTTTAAATGTTGTTATACCAAAACAAAAGGATCGTTAAAATATCAACAAGCACATCAGAGAAAAAGATAACACAAATATTTATCCTTGGAAACCCTCATGGGTAAGAAAACTCAACAAAACTTCCTCTATATAGACTTCAACGATGTAGAGTGTAAGACCCAAAGAATAAGACTAGACTCCTTCCTCTCCTCCAGATGGATTGTTTCTTCTCTCTCTAGCACAATTTATTGAGTGTTCTACTCGTTCGAATGAGGGAAGAACCTCTCCTATTTATACTAGTCTAACAGGACTAATAACCCAATAGGGCCGACATATCCTTGTTTCCAGGGCCGACATGCCTTGGGAGAATCAAAAATTCATTTTGATAATACTTTTGTGGGTAATACTGACCCGAATTACTGTGGAGGATTTACCTAAATACTTTACATGACTAAATACATCAATGGAATCCCTAATTGGAGGAACAACATCTCCGAAAGGGGTAATAACAATAATAATACAAAATATGATATCTTATACAATTACATTTCTTTAACATTTTTTACTATGTTATGACCATTCTAAATCAATTGAAGATATAGAATATAAATCATCCTTTTCATTGGAAAGACTAATAACATTATAGGAATCATAAAATAGTGAGGATTCTAAATCAATAACATGAGTTGCAAATATCAGTTCATGAATTTTTGCATCTTTGATATTGTAATGTGTTTTCTACAATATATATCAAGGAGCTCATTAAAACACTATTTTTCAATGTTTTTGGTCAATTGAAATTTGTGACTATTAAAAAGTGAACAAACACAATATTTTTCGAATATAAAAAACTGAGTGGATAACACAATATTTTCCCAATATTTTTCCGATAGCACAAGTTTTTGAGGTGAGCCTTAAATATAGTGAACATGAATAGAAGAAAAATAATAGTGTTATTATTTAATAAATGAGAGGACACATGGATAGAATTCCATATTTTCTGATGCATAATTCAAAAATTACATCAACATAAGTAACATGCACGAGGAGGACAAAATATAGCGTCTTCGATACTATTTTTTCTAGGAGAAAAACAAATTCGAGGATGTTACTATTCTATTGAAGAAGGATCCATTAATGAAAGATGAATTCCCAAAAGTAGATATGAGTGCCCCTCATACCTACCCTACTGCTTTCTTTATGAGCAATTACCTAATTGTTTACCGCTACTTACTTAGTCACCAAAATAACTTACTTTGAACTTTTTTTTGTTATATATTGTGTGTGCTTCTACATCCATTAAATTTACATTCATCGAGAGTTCTTAGAGAGCCACCTAAAGACAAGAACTACCTCACCAGGAAAAAAACGAATAAATTAGAAATAGTGTAATACACCTGAGGATTTAGATTTGTTGGTAGACTAAATCACCTTGGAGAAATAACTTTATTTCTCAATAACTAGGTTCAATTTATTCCCATTTGGACCTACTACATTCACTCCACCATAACTAATATTCATATCTCACCTTAGGAGTTAAATTAGCATGAGTGGGTCAAAGAATTGATTAACTACGAAGTAGGGGCATAAATACATTCATTCAACAAGTTGGATCATAGTAGGAGAGTTTGGTCCTTTGGATGGGATCGCCTTCTATCATATTTAGCAAAATTCCTATCACAAAGACATAAAATACAAATCATCCATTCTCACAAAAAAAGTAAGGACAACGAGAATGATAGACATACAACAGGAAATTCAAAGATTGTGGCTATTTTACTGTGCTTATATGATGAGGGTTGCACATCAAGCAAGTGGGATGACCGATCTTGGAACATATAGTAAGGGAAAAGGTAGAAGAATTTGGAAAATGATAGAAATAAAAGGACATATTAGGAACAATACCGTAAATTTCATATGTAACTCATTTTTTTTCAAATGGATATTACATTCCAAATAGAGATTGAATGAGGTCATGCTAGTGTAAATTTGTGAGTGGTTGGTTCGCTTTCTGCCATATTCCATTGTCTACATCCACCAATATAAAATTAACCTATCTCTGTCACGAGACTCTTCGTAGATCCTAAGTTGCACTCGGAAGATTCCTTGTGGCACTTCCTGAGAGCACCTTGGGAGTATGGCTAACCCAGGTGCTTCTCAGTAGACTATGCCTAACTCTGTGCGGAAACATTAACAATTTAACTTATTAACCTGTCCATTAGTTACATATGTATACTTAGCCCACAACATAAGAAAACATGTAACCGTTTGAAAATGGTGGGGTTTCCAACCACAGATCCCCAAGAATATTTTATTAAGATTAAGGAATTTACATAGATAAGGAGTTTTGAAAATCAATAGAGCTCCCAGCATGCACTCAACCAACATCTACACCAACAACAAAACAAAAGAGTGGAGAAAAGTGCGTCTATTGGGTGCACTCACATAATTCGTCTCTAGCTACGCTACAGTTCTTTTCTAGGTCTGCTACTACCTTGTGTGTTTGCTCCGTTGCCTTGCTTGTTTCTTCCCTTATTGATCTTTGCACATGGTTTTATATGGGATCATGCTTGGCTTATCCAAGAATTTCCCCCTTACATGCGCTCCACTCTACTGCTAAGGTCCACTTGTCGTCCTCGTGTCGGCATTCTAAACAAGTGTTTTACTTGTGTGCTAAGACTAGTGACCGTTGGTTCCAATTCATATCTCTGTGCCCACGAAGTGTGCCCCTAGCTCCACCCCACTGCATTTGCTAAGTCATGATCGTTTCTTAGGCTCATCCATTGGGTGCTTTACTATAGTGCTACCTCCGCATGTTCACT
>LPNX010220672.1:152053-177882 GCA_001517045.1 Pseudotsuga menziesii
TACCTTTGAAATACCTACATCTATACCAACATAAATCAGACATGTACATTCAAGTTACAAAAACCAAATACATGCATAAAATCTTAATGTAGCCATTTTAATGAACTATTATATCATAATAATATAATATATTATTATAATTTATATTACATATAATAATAATGTTTATTACATATAATCTCATTGGCTTAATATTAACTAAACTTTTTCGTGGTAGAGATTTATGTAGTATTCCTTCATCCTAGTATTAACCTTTTTTTTAATTATTTAATGATGTTATTAATTATTGTATTAAAAATGATATATAATATACATAATATATATCACAAGAAACTATTAAAAATGAGTTTACACGTGATTTTTAAGATGTATTAAAAAGATGAAAAATAAATTTAAAAAATGTATTTTTTTAATTTATAGCTTTATATTTATATTTTAAAATTAATTTTTATTTTATATATAAATAATGACAATTTATTCATTTAAAATTTTATTTTTTTTAAAGTCAAAATTATAAATACATGGTTTATAAAGATATTTTGAATATTGAAGAAGTAAGTTATGCTTCACATTTCAAAATTAATATATTTTATTTTATGAGTACATTACTTTATAAGTACATTCATCATATTATATTCAAAAGTAATTTATGTACTCAAAATATTTTACTTTTAATTATATCAATCATATTATATTTAAAAGTAATTTATGTACTCAAAGGTACTTTACTTCTAGTCATATCAAAGATGATATTTTTATTGGTTTTATTTTAGACATCTTTTCAATTTAACTTAACCATAGTTTCATTGGTTATAGTGCAAGAGATGAGTTGTAGATATATCTTCCCCACAAAATGCCTAACTCATATTTTTTTATATCTTTTATGAGACCCATTTTAGACTTCAAAATTTTCCTAATGTTTATTTCCATTCTTTGAAAAACTCCATCGCAACAGGATTAGAGCCTAGCTCTCTAGTTGCAATGACTTGCGGCATAAGTGGCTTCTGTACCGTTTCCAACTCAAAGGGACTATAGCCTGGCCCAGAACATGTATGCATATTGTAGCTAAACTAGGCCTCATATAGTATCTCAGGCCAATTCTGTTGGTTAGCATGCACAAAGCATCTCAAATAGCTCTCTACGATACTCTTCACCTTCTTCGTCTGTCCATCTGTTTCAGGATGAAAACCCAAACTTGTGAGAAGCTGCGTCCCAACTAAATTAAAGAGTGCTAGCCAAAACTTCCTTGTAAAACTGGTGTCCCCATCAGAAACAATGTTAAGTGGTAAACCCCAAAACTTTACCACATGGATGAAAGACAACCTTGCCACATATGTTTCCTTTTGGCGTGGTATTTGATAGGAACGAATGTCGCATACTTGGAGAAACGGTCCACCACCACAAAGATGTCATTAAACTCCTAAACGTCTCCTAGTTGCGTTATGAAGATCACGAAGATGCTCATCCATGGTGTCTCTAGAACAAGCAGTAGGTGTACCAAGCATGATTTCTTCTTAGTGCACAACTTGTATTGCTGACAAATGAGATAAGTGCACAAATACTCCTCGATGTCTTTCCTTAGTTTCTCCAAATAGAAAATCTTATCCACCAAATGTCTTATTCGGTGTTATCCTTGGTTTCCTTCCTAAGCTGAATCATAGCACTCTTTGAGCAAGTCTCTCCACAACTGAGATGTCCCAGGCACATAAAGGCGTCCATTGTAGAAAAGAAACCCATCATCAAATCTGAACTTTGTTGTCTTTCCTTTGTTGACCTACGCAATGATCTCTTTGGCCTTCGAGTCTTCCCTCAAAGTATCTCGAATTATCTGTTGTAAGTCTGAAATCACTTTCATTGACATGTTTTTGTGCTACTCCCCCAAAGAAACAAGTTTAGCTTTCCTACTCAATGCATTTGTAGTGGTGTTTAGCCTCCCTAGTCGGTAATCAATGGTCATATCGAAATCCGCTAATAAATCCTGCCATCACGCTTATTTAGGTGACAACTTCGGTTGGGAAGTGAAGTAGTTGGTGGCTATGTTGCATGTCTTCAACCCAAACATATTTCCAAATAGATAGTGTCTCCAAACTCATAAGTAATGGACCACTGCTGTCATCTCCTTTTCGTGAACCGAGTATCTGCTCTCTGGATCTTGAAGTTTCTGACTCTCATAGGCAACCAGGTGACCCTCCTGCATCAAAAAACATCCAATAGAAAATTCAGATGCATCTGTTTGAACTTCAAACTCTCTGTTAAAGTCAGGAAACAACAACATTGGGGTGGTTTCCAGTCTGGGCTTAATCTCATCAAATGATCCTTAGCACTTCGCAGACCACTTCCACGACTTATGCTTCTTCAACAAATCGGTAACAGGCATGGCTATCTTGGAATAGCCCTCAACGAACCTATGGTAATAGTTTTCCAAACCAAGGAAGATTCTGAATTCCTAAATTGTTCGAGGTTCTTCCCAATGTTGGATGGCCACAATATTCATGTCATCCATGCAAATCGTACAATCTCCAATTCGATGGCCCAAGAACAAAATCTCCTCTTACCCAAAAACACACTTGCACTTCTTAAAAAACAACTTATTTTTCTACAGCACTTCAAACATCTCCGCTAAGTGTTATTTATGTTCTTCCATCATTTCGCTGTAGACAATGATGTGGTGTAGATATACCACCATTTATTTCTCTAGAAAGGGTCATAGAATGTCGTTCATAAGGGTACAAAATGTCGCAAGGGAGTTGCACAACCCAAACAAGATAACCAGAAACTCAAAGCTTCGGTAATGTGTCACGCATGTAATTTTATACTCATCACCTTCTGTGATCCTTACTTGGTAATACCCTTGTCACAAATCCAACTTTGAGAAGACTCTAACCTTAGCCAACTTATCAGATAAATCAACCATGAATGGAAGGGGGTACCGGTTCTTGATGGTTTTCTTGTTCAACATGTGATAGTCCAAGAACATTCTCAACTCCGACATGTCCTTATTTTGCTTAAATAACATAGGAGGACAATAAGGAGATCTTGAAGGCCTTATGAAACCAGCATTTGTCAACTCGGTCAAATGTCATTTTAACTCCTCCAAATCTGGTCCTGAAATTCTATAATGAGATTTAGCCATAGGTCTTGAGTCTGGCTGAAGTTCAATCCTATGGTCCACTACTATTCTTGGTCGAAACACCTTCAACAAGTTTTTGAGCATCAAGTCCACGAAACAAAACAACATGTCAGTGAGGAGAGGTGACGTGGACATCCCCACACTCCCCATATCTAATTTGTCCAACAACAATGCAACAAACATCCACGACATAGATCATTGAACCACTTTCTTCATCTTTAGTGCAAAAAAGAGCTTTCCATGCTATTTCATGTCGCTGGGAATGATGTGCACGTAAATTGGCATATTTTTTCTTAATATCACCATATTTTCTGCAAAAGAAATGAACACCCAATATGTTTTCGCAAGAAATCTTGTCCAAGTATCATCTTGAATTCATCGAGAGGCATCACTATAAAGTATACCTTCCCTACCAAATGTCCAATCTGAACAGGCACTGCTGAAGCTACCCCCATGGATGCTTTCGTTGAAGAGTTAATATCCTTCACCTTGGTGTCAGAACTCTTCACTTTAATACCTAGCGAGCCTGCAAATTCCTTTCTAATGAAATTGTGAGAGGCGTCGGTCTCAATGAGTGCCTTCACCTTCCTTCAGCTCACTATGAATTCCATAAAGCTTAAGTCATTCGAACTTTACTTCATGGTGCTGAGGTGATAGAAAAGCATGCCCTTCAACACGTTCTATGCTTTTCTCGCAACACCACCACTACTTCACTTTTCTGCGAAGGAATCCCTTCATTCCACCGTAGTACGCTCAGGCACCTTGCGAAGAGTTATTTCAAAGCGTTGGTGCCAACTCTGCCAAGTGTTGAACTCATCCATCTTTAGATGCACTAGTAGTGCCTCCTTCCACTGCATGACATCTTTTGCTAGCGAGGCCAGTGATGGGTACTCGTAGTGCATAGTATTGATCTCCCCTTCCACCTTTACCAACCACTACTCTGGTGGCTATGTTTTTGGCAACTTCAGAAGTTTCTCCATGGGCATTTCCCAAACGCATTTCTGTCATCACTTCAACTTATGCATATTTCCAAATACATACAGGAACTGCTCTAATACCATCTTTCATAGGACTCTCCAGAATGCCTAAGATGCGCTCAGCATAGTCTGTGCACCACTGCATGAGAGCGCCCTCGAAGCTTTGCTAATCAAGGTGTTTCCTAGAAAACTACGCCTAAATATTTGCGGAAGCGTTAACACTTTAACTTATTAAATTTTTTATGAGTTAAATATGTAGACTTAACCAATAACATAAGAAAAAATGCAACAGTTTGAAAATGGTGGGGTTTCCAACCACAGAGCCCCAAGAAGCTTTTATTAATATTGAACAAGTTACATGGGTACAGAGTTTCCAAAACCGAAAGAGCTCCTGGTGTGTTTTGTTGGAGGAGCAAGTCAGTAAAGTCAGCTTGAATGATAACCGACTTAGTCGATCGGCCAACTAAGTCGATTGGCTGACTAAACTAGAGATTAGGTCAGCCACATATAGTTGTGTCGGTTCACCGAACCGAAAGGTAGTTATTTTGTAACTGTTTTGTAATCATATATATTAGCCTATTGAGCCAGATGAGAACTCAGTTAAGTTCTCTGTATTGTATGGACCCATTAATGTTAATATAATATGTTAATTTATCTCCTTGTTCTTAGCTCTTGTCTCTGTTATGTATGTATGTTTTGGCATGTATTATTGATAACCTTATGTGATATCTGAGATTACAACATTGGTTGCATTGCCAGTAGGACATGTCTGAAATGTATGCAAACAAATGATATCAGAACAGGAGATTAAGGACTGGTGGGAACGTAAAGTTGCAAATTATTTGTAGAATTATGCACAAAGAAATAGATTAACGACCGCACAAGAAAAAGTGAGATTCTTTACAGAGACACGTGCGAAGTTTGTAGAATCAGTGCCCCAACTTTGGAAGAAACTACTGGATGAAAAATACAGAAGGGACTAAATATCGACGGTTGCTAGAAAAACTAATTCGTGGGGAAGAACAAACTTGTCGAAGTGGTTCGAAAAAATCACCAACGACTTCTGCAAGGAGCAAGCAGTAGAAGAAAAAAATTCAGTGGAAACCTTCAAGGAGAAATTTTACATAGACCTCACCAAGCAATTTCTGTGTTCTGTACTGACCTTGCTATTTAAGTTCCTGATCAAGAAGGGAGTGGGTCATATTGTCAAACCTCGTCCATCACTTCATGGACCACCATTAAACCCTAACTTGGTAGAAAAGAAAAAGAGGTGGGAAAAATTCATTGTAGAAAGGGAGTGGGAATACTTCCTAAGAAAGTAGACTGAACTATCCGGGCTTTCTAAATCATCGGGTAGGCTATGGGGGGGTAGCTCGTCATATGTCGGGATAAAGTGGAGTGGATTCTAGTCGACTAGAAGCAGATACCAATCACTAGTAATGAGAATTCGACCAAAAGGGAAATCAAGAAGATAGTATCACACAAAAGTATGTCAAACGTTCAGAAAATAGAGAGGGAAGAGAGACAACAAAGGAGGGAAGAAAGATGAGAAAGAGTCTTAGCACTGCATAGAGGAATGAGTAATAGGGTGCCTGACGAGGAAATAAATCCACCAAAGTCGGGTCATGACTGACAAGAACAAGGCATCAAAGAAGAGGCATCCCCTATGGAAGAATAATTGTGGATAGAGCTGTCAGAAGCTCTCCAATTAAGAGCTCCCCAAGAAGGAAAAACTCTATGTTCATTGAATCCGCGTACCCGAATACAAACTATTGTTGAAGAGGACCTCCGACTAGGAGATGGTGACTTTGGTATATGGATCCAACTAGATGATGAGACATACACTGGAAGACACCTCATTATCCATCGACCAAAAGAAGGAAATTGGGTTACCTTTCAAGCGGTACCCTCCAACCGAAGTATCCACTTACTTTTACTGACACATGAAGGAGCACCCCCCTTGCCAAATACAACTTTGGAGGACACATAACATTCAGAAATGCGGATAGGTAATTGCAGTTGGATATCGACAGAAGAAGTTGAAATAAACTGACTGTTGGTCAAAGATGAAACGACAAAAACAACCGACAGAGATGAAAGTTATGTCGACGATAGTTCTACAGAGAGGAATAAGCAAATAACCCCACCACCCCCACCTCCACCACCGCCACCTNACGAAACGACAAAAACAACCGACAGAGATGAAAGTTATGTCGACGATAGTTCTACAGAGAGGAATAAGCAAATAACCCCACCACCCCCACCTCCACCACCGCCACCTCTCGAAAGAAAGACAATGATTTCGACATGGGTGATGAGTCAGCACACATTCCTCTATATGAGGGGGATGACAACCCCATATGACACTGGTTCGTCAATGAGTCGACTTGGGAGGCTAACCAAGTTACGGATGAAGAAAGGAAAATGACACAGTTCATCGGTGTCTTGAGTAAAAGGGCATTAACTCATTATATGACCTTTTTTGAAAGACAACCTCGAGCAACCAAAGCTGAGATCAAAGTGCAATTTCTATCATTTTTCAAAACTCCAGATTCAAAACATCTAGCAGCAAAGAAATAAAAAACAACATCGCAGAAGCCAGGAGAAACTGTTCATGATGATGATAAGCCATGGAAATACCTCCTTAGCCAACTGGACTATGTTATAGATGAACAATTATTAATCCAATGGTTTCTTGCAGGTTTATCTTAGAAAATCCGCCGACACATAAGTCTTGAAATATTCAAGTCTTATGAAGATGCGCTTACAAAATCTATCCAAGTGGAAATGGAGGAGGACATACCAGCATACTCCACTAATCACAGAATAGAAGAACAGCTTGAGATTGTACAGAAGTCATTAAAAGAATTAAACCTCAAAAATCAAGATATCTAGTGCACGAAGTGCTCGACGGCCGGACACTCAAAAGACAACTGTCGATAGGAAATCAGCCGACAGGACATTCGATTCATGCAGACGAAATGTTTTTGTGACATCTACCAAGAGCATGGAGACCACTTGACAAAAGATTGACGGTTCAACATGAAGAATGGAAAGGCATCTTGGTGTGCAATCTGCGAAACTAAAAATCATAACACAACCGACTACCATCTAAACCCGAAGAATCAATAGAATAATCATGCAGTCTATCAAACCAATGCAGTTGCACAAAATAATGAGAAAAACAACTTACCAAATGATCAGAACAATTAGAGATACGATGGTCAAAGACACAAGTGTTGGTATGACAATCAACATGGAGGTTATGGAGGTAGAGGTCGATTCTTTGGAAATTGAGACAACTGACCATGTCGACCCATCCAATGCTTTACATGTTATAAGGAGAGACATCGGTATGTAGACTGTCCATACAAAGACAGAAATGACCTTAAATTTTGTACTCATTGTGGAGTAGGGGATCACTCACTAGAGGATTACCCTACCATGTTGGAAAAAATAAATAAATAAAAGAATGTTAATGTCTTGTCATGCATGCAAAAAAAATGATGTAACAAATACAAAGAATTTGCATATTGTAACCCGACAAGGGACAAAAACAAGAAGTGATAACCCAAAAATCATCAAAAGAAAAGAAAAGAATGTATACCCCGATCTACTTAAAATAAAAACAAACATATAAAGAGGCAACAAATGTATTCAAATAATTTGCACGACAGGAAGAGGCTAATGTCAATCGACATAACACAATAAAAGAATTAATATAGCTCGTACAAAAAGACAACTCAGTATCCTAGTTAATCAATTTTCTATATGAAATAAAACACAACAACATCGAAAAACAGACAAAGAATATATGCTATTTAAATCAAAAAGATAAAAGTGATGAAGATCCACTTGTCGACCTGGAAATTGAAGGATACCATGTCCAGCAAGTAGTGCTCGACTTTGGATCACAAGAAAACATCATGACTCATGACACTTGGGAACAAATGGGCAGACCTCGACTATATGAGTCATGTATATACCTCAAACTAGCCAACCAGAGCCTAATTGAACCTATTGGAGTCTTGAAAAACATTGACACAACTATAAAAGGAATCTCAACCAAATTCGACTTCGAAATCATTGACCCTAAGGAAGGATCCAGTTCCTTCCCAGCGTTATTCGGTCGACCTTGGGGTCGAAAGATGAAAGCATCGATATCCCTGGACAAAGAGAGAATCAAATTAAAAGGAAATGGACAAAAGGTCATTGTACCTATTCATCCATCCCAAGGAGAACCATGGATAGAACCTATCAATGAAGAAGTTCATATCCAACAACTCTACCAGATACAGAATAACAAAGATTACACAAAACCTAACACATATGGTGAACTCTACTTAGGTAATCAAGACTCGGTTGGTTATAATTCAGACGTAGAATTATATGATTGGGAAGTCGAGAACTACGAAACACAAGCAAGAGGGTGCTGGACTATCCAAAAGGTACAGAAAAATCCCACCCAACAGTGCTTCATAGTGTCCATTGTCCCAAAAATATTTGAGAAGAAAATTAGGGAATACCCTACTTTAAAACCTACCAATGTAAATACTACACAAGTACCAAGATATAAGGAAAGAGAATCACCAATCATGCACATAGAACAAGTTTCCAAAAGTATTGGTTAACATGGTCGACTACAAATTTTAGTAGAAACTTTTACAGGACAAGTTGCTAGATGGTGGGATACCCATCAAACAAGATTGTAGACCTAGTCATCAGCTTCAACTTACTTTGTCGAAAGGTTTGGCGAAAAGAAGTTAACCAAATAAGCTCAGATACCCATATTCACTCAAGGTCAGAATCCATAAGACCATATAAAGACATAGTGAAAAAGAATGGAGAAGACTTGGATACAAGGATGAACGAGCATGGCCACACCTGTTTCCATAAACCCTCACTGAATTATCAAACAAATGGTATAAAATGGAAGAAGCTAGGGGTGAAACCTTCCTATGGCATGAACTCAGATAAAATTTCATTAAATATTTCAACTTTATACCACAAAATAAAAACTTGGTCGAAACAGCAAAACAGATTAAAGAATTTATACAGCCGACAGAAAACAAACCCTTAAAAGATAACCGATAGACAATGAAATGTAACAGTATACAAACCGGGACAATAACACAGTTGACAAGACTACAGTTAGAAAATGAAAATACAAAAGGGAAAATCTTCAGATGGAAATCAAACCATGTCAAAATGACCAAACCTATTTGTACAGTATTCAAAGTTGAAACAAACGACAAAGAGGATACCGATGAAATGACTGTAGCTAAATTTCCTGCCACATTCTCCTAGTTTAAAGAAGGAATCCAACCAATCAATGAAGCCAAAGCACCAAAATGGCTAGATGCTAAATTCAAAACCAGAGAAGTCGACATCTCAAATGACGACTGACCAAAAATGGCAAAGATTGGTGACTACTGGAGTGAAGAGTAGACCACAGAGATAGTGAACTTATTAAAATAGTTCCAAGATGTATTTGCTAGAGATTATAAATACCTCAAAGGCTTAGTTCATGAAATGGGAGAAATGAAGATTAACACTAAACTTGATGTTCAACTTGTGAAGAAAAGGCCATATAAGCTAGCTCACAAATACAAAGAGTCAGTTAAAAAGAAAATTGATAACATGCTTGTAGAAGGCATCACCTATCCTATTGACCAATCAGAATGGGAAAGACCATTGGTTGCACAACCTAAGAAACATGATATGATCAAACTAAGAATTTGTGTCAACTTCACAGAATTAAATAGCGTCACACTGACAGACCCATTTCCAACTCCTTATGCAGATGAAAGCTTAAAGGAGGTTGCAGTACATGAATGCTACTCATTTATAGATGGATTCTCAGGTTATAACCAAGTGCCAAAAGCCAAAGAAGATCAGAAAAAAACAACATTTGTATGTGAATTTGGANGGAGGTTGTAGTACATGAATGCTACTCATTTATAGATGGATTCTCAGGTTATAACCAAGTGCCAAAAGCCAAAGAAGATCAGAAAAAAACAACATTTGTATGTGAATTTGGATCATTTGCTTATAAGGTTATGCCTTTTGGATTAAAAAATCCACCTGTAGTATTTTCTAGAATTATTGTCAAAACATTTCAAGAATATATTTACAAGACCATGGCAGTCTAATTTGACGATTGGACAGTATACTCCATGTTAAATAACCATTGCATGTGGCTAAGGCTTATGTTGGAAAGATGTCGAAAAATTCAACTATCCCTGAACATTGAGAAATGCATATTTGTGACCCCCATAGGGATATTATTAGGGCACATTGTCTGTAAAGAAGGTATTAAGGTCGACTTTGAAAAAATCAAAATTATCCTTGACCTAAAACCACTAGTAAACCCAAAACAAGTCATGGTGTTACTTGGCCACACAGGCTATTAAAGAAAATTCATAAGATATTATTCAGATATGACCTATCCACTCGAATAAATATTAAGGGAAGATAAAGAGTTCAACTAGATAGAGGAGTGCCATATATCATTTGAAAAAGTAAAAAGAAAACTAGTCAAAGCACCAATCCTAAGGTTTCCAAACTGGTTGATCAAATTCCATGTTCATATTGATGCATCAGGCCTAGCAATAGGAGCAATCTTAACTCAACTAGGAGATGATGGAATGGATTGTCCTATAGTTTACAATAGCAAAAAATTAAACAAGGATGAAATAAATTATTCGACAACAGAAAGAGAAGCACTAGGAATGGTCTTTGCATTACAAAAATATCAACATTATCTTCCAGCTAACCCATTTATATTCTATACAGACCATCATACTTCACATCCCATGAGGACCAAGCACATCATAATGACTACTAAGATAGATAGGAAGATTTTTGTACCTCCCTTTTTCTTCGGGACGAAGAAACGTTTTATTCATGGGGGAGATGTTGGAGGAGCAAGTCGGGAAAGTCGACTTGAACGATAACCAACTTAGTCGATCGACCGACTAAGTCAGTTGGCTGACTAAACTAGAGATTAGGTCGGCCACCTAAGGTTGTGTCGGTTCACCGAACCGATAGGTAGTTATTTTGTAACTGTTTTGTAATAATATATATTAGGCTGTTGAGACAGATGAGAACTTGGTTCAGTTCTCTGTATTGTATGGACCCATTAATGTTAATATAATCTGTTAATTAATGTACTTGTTCTTAGCTCTTGTCTTTGTGGTGTATGTATGTTTTGGCATGTATTATTGATAACCTTATGTGATCTGTGAGATTACAACACTGCTCAACCAGCAGCTACGCCAAAAACAAAACACAAGAGTGGAGAACAACACTTCTGCTAGGCGTGCACGTAGAAGTCATCTCTAGCTATGGTGCGGTTCATTTTTGGGTCTGCTACTACCTTGCTTGTTTGCTCTGTTTCCTTTCTTGCTGCTTACCTTAGCACTCTTTGGACGTGCCTTTATATGGGAGTGCGCTTGGCTTAGCTAAAACATGTCCACTTTTTATCATCTTGTTAGTGTTCTAAATGATCATTTTACTTGTGCACTAAGAATAGCGCTGGTTGGGTCCACTTCTCATCGTCACGCCCACCAAGTTCTCTCTTGGTGGGTCACTCCACCCCGTTTTGTTTTCTAAGTCACGATCATTTTTTTAGCTCGTTCACTGGGGGCTCCACTAGTGCTCTACCTCCACGTGCGCACTAGGGCTCCCCACCTTTTTCATCAGTAAAGCACACACTCGCCAACTATTCCCTGGTCGTGTCTTCGAGTGTTCCTCATGGGGCCACTTTGGGTCGTTGCTCTAACCAAGTGTGCCCCTTGTGTTGGTGCCAAAGGTGGTGTGTCATGGGCGCATTCACCCCAATGAAGTTTTCTTTGTGGGTGCCCCACCTTATCGATGCGCTCCATTTCAAGTGCGCTTTCAAGTTCGCTCGACAAGGGGGTCGTTAGTATATCTACCTTGATGAACACAATTCAACGTGGTAGAAAGTGTACTACATCGAATGCACCTAAGTGAAATGGGCACTAAGAGGTCATAAAGGGAATTAATGTGTCTCCATGCCTTTAGCTAGGGCTATCCGTTTCCAAGGTTTGAAGATCTAGTACATAGATATTTAAAATCCTATGATAAATTTCCCATTTCATTGAAAGTGTTTGGAGAATATTTCTATGAAAATGAAATTTCTTTTTCAAAAGAGACCAATTGGATAGGATTGAATAAATTATTCCAAAATACATATAAAAGAGTGTTCAAAATAGTTACTATGAATATTGCATGTGCATGCCTTTTAGAGAACAAAAATCTTGTAGAGGTGGAAATTGGAAACAATATTCAAATTCACGATCATCTCAAATAGATGGGAAGAGATATTGCTAAGAATTTGAAATTACCAAGTCATATTTGGTGGACATAGGACTTTGAATATTTGTTGCATCAATCCTTTGTAAGAAGCCGATCATTCTGTCTATTATATATTATTTAACAAATATTTGTACTTATTTTTCAATGAAGAGGAAACTAACATATGGGGAATTAGTATCCATCAGAAAATAGATGAAGATATTTTGTTTTCATGCTACAAAATGAGGAACTTCCAACTTCTTGATATCAACTAAGGTTATTCAGCATTGAAGATAAAGAGAATTGGAAAGCAACTTCATTTTGACAAAGTTCGTTTGTTAAACATCCCTTGGAAAGAATTCACAATGCATTGTAGTCACAAATCTCATATGGTTTCACTGGTATTTGGCATCAGATTCCACATATTTTTGGATTCCAATGAAGAAGTTAAGGGATTTAGAAGTGAGCGCGAGATACTTGAAAACATTGTGGCAAGAAGAATCATAGATAAATATATATTTTTGTTGGAACGTTGTTAATTACTACATCACTAGCTTCAGCAATTTTGAAGCGGCAACTTTAACTGCCAAAATTCTAAAAAACCATCACCGCTCAGATTGTGGTCGCTGAAACACTGAAGAGTCACAACAATGCCACACCGCTTGACAAGACAAATTATTAAATCATAAACAATCATTTTTATGTGCTAGTAGAGCGGATCTATTTTCTGAAGAGGCAACATAGTTTATATTTCCGTCAGACTATAATAGAGCATTAACAGATTCTAAATTATTTGAACAGAGAAGCCTGTGTTGTATAGCGAAGGGCCAATTAGCACTTAATGGCTGACTTAGTTAAAATCCTATAAATACTTCCATTCTAAACCATATTTGACACACTGAAATACACATCAGAGAGTGGAATAGAAATAGAGCTGAAACTCTAATATTTTCCTGTGTAATTTTGTGTTTTACTATGTTTTTGAAATGACTCAATTTTATTTTTTATATGTCAATTTGTTGTAGCAGCTGAAGTTTAGTTGTGTGAATGTTATATATTTATTCAGTAGAATATTTATGATAAGTTTACGGATGCAAGGGTGATCAAATAAGTGTTAAATAGTGAGTTGTAATAGAGTTGTGAGTGAGTTGTGAGTGACGTTAGTAGTCACAACTAGCTGAATTATGCATGTTAGGTGTTGCCGGTTGTAACAAATAGGTGAAAGACCTTCTTCTGGGTACTATTAGTAGCAGCAGCCGAGATGCAACAGTCCTGTAGGAATAAAATTGATTTTGTATGCTCTGTCAGTGAGTCGCAGCCTTCCTGTAGGTTGTATTTTGAACTATTAGTTAAGTTTTCAGTGTTGTTGTTGAAGAGAGCACCACTGCCTTGCCTTCCCCACAATGGTATCAGAGCGTAGTTAAAGTTTCTTTCATGTTTAAGAGCCTAGTTGAGTTTTATTGGTCATTTGTTTTTGAAATTAATTGAGATGGCTACTAACAGCATTGTAGTACAGCCACAAATTCTAGTGTTGTCTGAAAGAAATTACCACACCNCCTAGCTGAGTTTTATTGGTCATTTGTTTTTGAAATTAATTGAGATGGCTACTAACAGCATTGTAGTACAGCCACAAATTCTAGTGTTGTCTGAAAGAAATTACCACACCTGGTTTATTAAAATCAGAACTATCCTACGTGCTCAAGATATTTGGGAGTTTGTTACATTTGGCTATCCTGAACCAGCTGATCAAACAACTGAGTTGGCTCTAACAAATGTTGAACATGTTCTGTTGAAGGTAAATCAAAAGAAAGATAATAAGGCTCGTGGTCTTATTCAGGAAGGCCTGAGTGAATCTATTTTTTCGAAGATATCTAGTGCTGAGTCTTCAAAGAAAGCATGGGACACTCTTGAAACTTTCTATCAAGGTGTGACTAAGGTGAAGAATGTTAAGCTGTAGAATTTGAGAAGAGACTTTGAGCATCTGAAGATGAAAGATAATGAGATTCTTGATAATTTCATGACACAAGTTATGAGTGTAGTAAACTAGCTAGGGCAGTATGGTGAAGACCTTCCAGAAAAGCATGTGATTGAAAAATTGCTGAGATGTTTGGCAAAGAATTTTGAAGCAGTGGTTGTTCCAATTGAAGAGTTTAAAAATATCAGTCAAATGCACATTGATGAGATGACTAGTTCATTGCTTTCTCATGGATCAAGAATGAACAGGTATAATGACACTCCTTTAGAAAATGCTTTTAAATCCCAATTAAATGTTACTAGAGGTAGAGGTAGAGGAAGAGCTAGTAATAGAGGAAGAGGAGGACAAAGTGTTGGTCATAGTGACAGCAGAAATGATCCTGAAAATGAAGAGAAGTTACATCAGAATACTCCTAGCATAAGGGGGAGTAGCAGCAAAGCAAGACAGTCAGGAAATCAAAGGTATGATAAATCTAAAGTTCAATGTTTTTATTGTAATAAATTTGGGCATTTTGCTAACAAGTGTTGGAAGAAACAAGCAAATGCTAGTAAGTTGTCTACATAGATGATAGAGGAGAATGAAAATGAAGAGCAACCTATGTTTTTTACTTGTAATGTCACCCAGGAAAGTTTAGAAGATATATGATTTTTGGACAGCATATATAGCAACCACATGACTGGAAATAAGGAATTATTTTCAAGCCTAGACACCAGCATTTAGTCTGAAGTGAAGTTGGGTAATGTCTCTAAGGTGAAAGTTAATGGTAAAGGTGTGATTGTTGTATATGCAAAAGATGGTAAAGGAAAAACAATACATGATTTTTATTATGTTCCTAGTTTGATGTGTAATTTATTGAGTGTTGGACAATTGTTGGAGAAAGAGTACAAAGTATTCTTTAAGAAAAAGGTATGCATTATTTATGATAAATATCCAAGTAAACAGTTGACTACTAGAGTAGAGATGACAAATAATAGAATGTTTGGACTCACTATGAGAAATGATTTAACTAACTCTTTGAATGCTTATAAAACTAAGAGTTTAGATCAATCATGGTTATGGCATTTAAGATATGGCCATTTACATTTTGGTGGTTTAGAATTGCTACAGAAGAAGCATATGGTAAAAGGATTGCCAAGTATTGAGGAGGCAACATGCTCATGTGAAAGTTGCATATTGGGAAAGCATCATAGAGAGAAATTTATTTTTGGAGTCTCAAACAGAGCAAAGGAACCATTGGAGCTGGTACACACTGATTTATGTGGACCGATGCAAACACATTCTTTGACTGGTAATTTTTATTTTATGTCTTTTATTGATGATTACAGTTGAAAAACTTGGGTGTATTTGTTAAAACAAAAATATCAAGTATTTGATGTGTTTAAAAGTTTTAAAGCTATGGCTGAAAAAGAGCACAAGAGAGTAACAGATTTATTAAAGTCTTGAGATCAGATGGAGGAGGTGAGTATATGTCAAATGAATTTATGGATTTTTGTAAGTATCATGGAATTAAAACGTAGTTTACTGCACACTACACTCCACAGCAGAACAGTGTAGAAGAAAGGAAGAATCGAACCATTATGAACATGGCTTCAAGTATGATGAAGGAGAAGCATCTCTCAAATGAATATAGGGGAGACGTTGTTACTTGTCCAGTATACATTCTGAACAGAAGTCCAACAAAAAGAGTGAAGGATTGAGTTCCTCAACAAGCTTGGAGTGGTAACTATAGTAGCATATCTCATATAACAATTTTTGGTAACTGTAGCAGCATATCTGCTTCAATCCATACAATACATTCTTCAATATGTAGATTTTGTTTTCTTTTCCATCAAGCTAGGCAGAGTATGTTGCTGCAACAGTAGCTACATGTCAAACAGTATGGATGAGAAGAACTCTTTCTGAGTTACATCATGAACAAAATTAACCAACTCCAATCTTTTGTGATAATAACTCACCTATTGCACTGTCAAGAAATCACGTCTTTCACAAAAGAAGTAAACATATTGATACACGGTATCATTTTATTCATGAACTTATAAACAACAATGAAATCAGTGTGGAATTTTGCACATCAAGAAATCAGTTTGCAGACTTGTTTACAAAACCATCAGAAAAATATTTGTTTGAGATTCATAGGAAAAACATTGGGGATTTTAAGTTGTAACAAAAATCAAGTGTTACAAAATTTTGTTTACTGAGTGTAGTAATTAAGGGGGAGAACATGTTGGAATTTTGTTAATTACTCCACCATTGGATTCAACAATTTTGAAGCGGCAACTTCAACTGACACAATTATGAAAAGCCATCACCACTCAGATTGTGGCCTCCACAACACTCAAGAGTCACTGCACTGCTACACCGCTTTACAAAACAAATTATTAAATCATAACCAATCATTTTTGTGTGCTAGCAAAGTGGATCTATTTTCTGAAGAGACAACTTAGTTTATATTTCTGTCAGACTGTAACAGGGCATTAACAGATTGTAAATCATTTGAACAGAGAAGCCTGTTTTGTATAACGAAGGGCCAATTATAACTTAATGGCCGACTTAGTTAAAATTCTATAAATACTTGTATTGTAAACCATATTTGACACACTGAAAATACACATCAGAGAGTGAAATAGAAACATAGTTAAAACTCTGATATTTTCCTGTGTAATTCTGTGTTTTACTTTGTTTTTTAACAAAACTCAGTTTTATTTTTTTTATGTGAGCAACTGAAGTTTAGTTGTGTGAATGTTGTTTTTTTATTCACTAGAATATTTCTGATAAGTTTAGGGATGCAGGAGTGATCAAATCATTGTTATATAGTGAGCTGCAACAGAGCTGTGAGTGAAGTCAGTAGTCGTAGCTAGCTAAATTAAGCGTGTTNTAGAATATTTCTAATAAGTTTAGGGATGCAGGAGTGATCAAATCATTGTTATATAGTGAGCTGCAACAGAGCTGTGAGTGAAGTCAGTAGTCGTAGCTAGCTAAATTAAGCGTGTTAAGTGTTTCTGGTTGTAACAGGTAGGTGCAACACCTTCTACTTGGTACGGTTAGCAGTAGCAGCCGAGCTACAACAGTACTGTAGGAGTAACATTGATTTTGTAAGCTCTGTGAGTGAGTCGTAGCCTTCTTGTAGGTTGTATTTTGAACTGTTAGTTAAGTTTTCAGTGCTGCTATGGCACTCCCCTACCTTCCCCACAATTTTTTGGTTTAAAGTTAGTTTGATTTTTGAATATTATAATAACGCACAACACACCATTGATTTTCAATTTCTCTTTTTCTTTTTTAAATGATTCCTATATTATCTTAATTATCTTACGGAACACATGGAAGGAATTTGCATGGAAGGAATTTGCAGCAAATTATCATTAATTAATTATATAATGCGAAGAGGTAAACATTTATGTTGGCACTCTTAGATCTGTTTCTTTATAATATTTGAAACGTGTGAACTATTTTGTAGGTATCGTTACAGTTGCGGGGTTAATCCGTTTCGCTTAGTTCATTAGTGTCTCTACCGCAATCCTTTGAGAAGCTAACAAACTTAGAACACATCAAACTATCATACTGGATCCGTTTAGAGAAGCAAGTCAAATTTTGAGATAATACAATGACCAAAAACGTTGGAGTCATCTGCATGCGTGAATACTTGTCTGATTCCTATTGTGAAAGAATTGAAGTATTAGGTTTATAGTTCATAAAAGTATTTGATGCACGGTTTGTTAGTGTCTTCGATATAATTTCCAAGTGAAGTATTAGGTTTATAGTTCCTAAAAGTATTTTACTGATTTTATATGATGAGGGTTTCACGTCAAGCAAGTGGGAATACTGATTTTGGGATGGAGAGTAAGGGAAAAAGGATATGTATTTTAGAAAAGGCTCAAACATATTTAGGCCAAAGCCTCTAATAAGTGCGGTACACCTTAATCGAATGCACTATGTAAATATTTCTTCCAAGGTATCATGCATCGAACCTAGCCACTTGATGGAGCCTTAATTCCATATATGTACTTGATTCTCTCATATGGGCCATTTTGCTTGGATGTAACTTATTTTTTTGCATATGGATATTCCAGTCAAAGTAGAGATCAAATCAGGTCACGTTGGTGGAAATCTGTAAGTGACCAGTCCACTTTCCACTGAATTCCATTCTCTGTGTTCACTAGCAGAAAATATCTGAGATAGAATGCACCTAAGTTAAATGGGCATTAAGAGGAAATAAAGGGCATGCATGCTTCCACAATAATTATTTGGGGATGGGATCTCCATGCAGAAGTAGGGAACTTTAGTGAAGCTGAATAAAGGGCACTTCCTTTACATATGATGCAACTGGATTTGCTAATAAGACAGGTGCTTCAAAGAAATAAGGAAGTGAGGTTCCGAGTTTACCTATTTCTTTTCTTCTGCACAAAAGTTTTATGTCTAATATAGGGAGAAAAAGAGAAAGAATACCACCATAATGACACCTGGATAATCAATCATACCTGGGCAGAAATTGCTCACCCTTAGCTTGCGATGTACCCCAAAGATTCTATCAAGAGAGTTTCCTTCTGCTAGCTCTGTTTATTCTAGTTTGAGTTACTACCAACCCGGACTGTAGGGATTATATCCCTTGTCTTACTGTGCAAATAAGGAGTGTCACTTTGCCTTCTTTTCTCCATGACTAAGCCCTTGTTTTGAAATTCTAAGCAAAGGTTTCAAATATTGTTGAGTGCAGGCAATAAGTTGTATATTATTTTTCCTTTCCTTTTCAAAAATGACAAGGTTCCCGAGTTTTCCTTTCCCTCCATATGAATTTGTTTTTTTTCCAATTTATTAATTTTGTTATATTTTTATAAGGTTTATATTTATACTATTATTTATATAATAATATTTGTTTATTTATAATATTTTGTATAAGCTTATTATATTAATATTATATATATTAAATATAATATATATTAATACATTTATAATATACTAACAGATTAATACTTTTTATTTATTTTTGAGGTCACGTAGTGTATTACCCTATTAATAACGTTAATTATCCTTGGTTTGTCCTATGAACTATGAACCATTTGCTCCATTCAAACTATACATGTTATAATTACAAACCAAACAGATACATTGAACCAAATGGATAGAGTCAATGATACATTGAACCACAAACCAAAATTCCAGAAAGGCTCATATATCATTCATAAGTCAATTGATGTTTATTGTTGATTATGAGATTATAAATGAATATCATCCTATGTTTATGAAGAGAATAATAATTAATTGGCAAGAAAAATAAGTATAAGTGATTTATATTGAAATGTTACTCCATAGGCGTAATTAGTCATTGTTTTAATCATTTTTTTCTATAACTTATTATTTTGTTGTATTCTTTATCTAATGATTAAAGATTTTGTGTTATGTTTCTCAAATTTAGTCATATTTAGCTTTAAAACAATCTTGTGAGTGAATTTTTTTAGTTATGTAGTCATTTATCTCACTTTTTCTATTAGTGTCTCTATTGTTTTTTTACACATTTTAACACCCCATTTTTTATGCTTCAAATGTACTAGAACACATTATGTATAACTTGTAAATTTATGGTTATAGGGACAATTACCAATTGATGAGATTTTAAATAGATGACCTTACAATATAAATGTTGTAAATGTGTTTTTATGGATTCTCAACATAGAGCTCAAGGCCAAGGCCCAGCTAGCAATTACTAGATACGTCATAAATATGCTTTCTATTGGACTAGTTGGTGGAGTTACCATGGTGCATCACTAAGCTATGAAAACATGCAATGTTGAATATAGTCTATAATATATAGTCTTTCAAATTTGTTACAAATAGCACATGGGTGCTACGATTCCACAAGAGGCGAAGATGGTAAAACTAGGCAACAAGGTCGAGGTAAAGGGGGCTGCGGTTCCTTCTAGTTCGAGGTATAGGGATATGGTATGGAAAAGTAAGCCACTATTACCAAGTACCATATTTTTCATCATGTACCTTGAACTAAGCATGAAGAGACTCACCATGAAATTCTATCTCACAGAATTATGGAGCATGGGAAATGTACGATAAATTTGGAGAACATGAAAGTTATTCCTTTCATTCCCCTACCTTGGAATGGGAATTCATTAAAACTACCCTTTCTTTCCATCAAGCTCTCCACTTCCATGTGGCATTCTCTTTTTTTCATGTAACCACACACTAAAAACCCCAGAGACTTAACCATCATCAATGGGTGGTAACCAAGTTAACCCATCGACATAGACTATAGTACACCTAGCCTAATAGGGACATTGAATATTAAAAATTCACATATAGTTGACCCAAGGACTTGGATGCAAGACCTATTATTTCAATTCACAACATTAAACTACTTGATCTAACCCACCATACTTACCATGTTAAGTTCTCTATATTTACTCCATGTCCCAATCCTAAAAATGATAAAAAACTGACACTATGACAAGTTTCGTCAATTGGGTCTAGCTCGAGTGGTTGCGTGACAAAGTGTTATCCTCCATTCCCATGTTCTATTAATGTAAGTGACATGTTCAGAAAAATATATGTATATTATCATAATTTTTTCAACCCATGTCATTGACTTGGATTTGTGATTTGAATAATTTAGGGTTTTACATTACACCATAATCAAAATGAGGGAAAGTGCTCAAGAATTTACCCCAAGATAATTTTATTGGAGAAACATATTGTGACAATAAATTTGTATACCTTGGAAGAGTGATAGAATCTTGTAGTGAGCATATAGGTTGGGAAGCCTAGGAAACCATTTATCTCCCTTCATATTGGTTCTAGTTAGTTGTATCATGGACCCATGATATTACTCTACAAAGTTATTCCTAAAAGGAAGTCAACATTTGGGACTCTTTTTTTCTGCATTGAAAATAATTGGAAGGGAAGTAAACTTGTGATGATTTGTTAAGAAAAATGAGGAAATACTTTACCTTGTGTTGTGCATGGTAGTGGAAGTGTTGGAATGTGTAATTTTAANGAATTGGAAGGGAAGTAAACTTGTGATGATTTGTTAAGAAAAATGAGGAAATACTTTACCTTGTGTTGTGCATGGTAGTGGAAGTGTTGGAATGTGTAATTTTAATATTACATGTGTAATGATGTCTAATATGATATTGTAAGATGTCTTATCTGGCACTCAAATGCATAAATAACTCTACACTTATGTAAAAGGATTTATCCCACATGCATCATGGAGAAATGCGTGTTATGGAGAGAAACTTCATATGCCTTGGGGTAGACCACAACAAAATGAATGACACCAAAAACCAATCCATTTCAATATGCAATAGAGATAAATGTTTCTAACACTAAGGGACACAAAACATACCTTATTTTGGATAGTTGTAGTAGATCTAGGTTGAGCTTCTCAACCACACTAGTACCTACATTCCATTCTCAACAACAATCATAACATACAAGCATGATAGATATTAAGCGTTAGGCATACTCTAGCATATATAGATCCAACATGTATAATCAAATGTAACTACATCCATGGAAAAGAAAATTCATAGTCACACACATGCAATGGACAAGAAATTCGTATTTCTATTAATAATGAACATAGATAATAGTGACAAAATCTATCGAAACCTCGTCGAAACAGAGAAAACAAGTCCTCCGCCTTGGCATCCACCACTTCAATGCTCCATCTCAATGACAAGCTGAGAAGATAGCAAAAATATTAGGAAGAGAATCAATGTGTGCTCAAAAGGACAAAAGCATGGAGATTGAAACATGTCTGAATGGGGAAACAATTCACTATAGTTTCCTTGGTCTCATAAGTTGTCCTCCTCTAGTCCATCCAAGAAAATCAATATATAGCCCTTCAATAGGATGTGAAAGGTCAAGTCAGAGCATTTCCAGACATATTGAAGGATAATAGTCAAGTTCTCTATGACTCATTAAGGAAAAATCCAAATATTTTATTTTTTTATGGACATTTCCCGATGTATGCGACTCATAGTGGGATACGTTGCATGTTTACGTGACTTTCAAGCTAAAACCCATGTATAGTAATACACAACGGTTTTCAAAGGGATTTCTTGGAACATCAAAGTATATTTTGAGCGAAGGGGCCTAAAGAGTGTTGGGCCAAGAAAGAGCACAAGGAAGAAACCGAAGCGCAAACGCAAGAGGAAAGAAAGGCATGTGATGGAGTAAAGGCAGGTAAAGGAGGAAAATGAAGCGCAGAATAGAGAAACTTGCGGTGAGGAATGGTGCGGCGAAGGAAAACCGAACCTTGAGTAGGTGGATGATTGGCAGGTAGAAGAGTAAAAGCTGGAAAGAAATAGGTTAGGAAGTGTTGGATAATAACTCCCAATTAATCTTATTCCATAGCCAAAGCATTTATTTATACATTTACAATGACTCTTGGGATCACAGATCCGAGAGTCTTTTCATCTTCCTATTCTTTACACTAACGTATAATCCTGACGGATTATATTTCAACAATCCCCCCCTTAATATGAAGGGGTGTTAGTAAGTCCGAGCATGTTTCTGAATCTTTCAAACTTTTCTTGTCCAAGCGCTTTGGTGAAGATGTCTGCAACTTGATAATTTGTGGAACAATGTCGAAGATGGACTGTCTTGGCCTCTACATGATGTCGAATCAAATGATACTTTGTGTTGATGTGTTTGGTTCGATCATGGAATCTGGGATTCTTAGCCATCTTGATTGCAGAAGTATTGTCGATCAATAATGGAGTGGAGTTCTCTTGTTTTTCTTGCAAATCTTCAAGTATATTCCTAAGCCATACTATTTCTTTCATTGCTTCAGCTGCAGCCACATATTCTGCTTCTGTTGTTGAATCTGCTGGAACTGACTATTTGCGTGATCTCCATGAGACAGCTGTTGATCCAAGACTCATAGTGTATCTAGAGGTTGATACTCCTGTCTCCTTATCGCCATTAAAATCTAAGTCTGAGTACCCAATAAGTTTGAATTCATCCACTTTAGAGTACTTGAGTCCAACTTCTTGAGTCCCCTTCAAGTATCTTAGAACTCTTTTTGCGGCTGACCAGTGTCCTTCACAAGGTTTATGCATGAACCTTGAAATTATTCCAACAACATAAGAAATATGTGGTCTAGTTGTTGTAAGGTAGATAATACTTCCTACAAGTTGTCGATACTTGGTCGCATCCTCAAATTCTTTTCCTTCGCTTGATGTGAGCTTCATTTTCTGTTCCATTGGAGTAGAGATAGGGTTGCATTCTGTCATGCAAAATTTGTTTAGTAGTTCTCCAACATATTTTTTCTGAGATAGGAATATGTACATAGGATGTTGAGTGACTTCAATTCCTAAGTAATGGTGGAGATGTCCCATATCTATCATTTCAAAGATCTTTTTCAAATCGTTCTTTATGGATGCTATATAGCTCTCATTGTTCCCTGTCATCAAAAGATCATCTACGTACACCACACGATACACAACAGATCTTCCAACTTTCTTTATAAACAATGTTGCATCATCAAGATCAAAATGTTCGAAATTTAACTTCAAAAGATGCTGGGTTAATTTTTCATACCATGCGCGAGGCCCTTGTTTTAGGCCATACAAGGATTTGACAAGCTTGCATACCTTTTGTTCTTTTCCTTTCACAACAAAGCCTTCTGGCTGAGACATGAAGACATTCTCTTTCAAGTCTCCATTCAAGAAAGCAGTCTTCACATCCATCTGATGAACTTTCCACCCTTTTTGAGCAACTAAAGAGAGTAAGGTACGGATGGTAACCCATTTTGCTGTAGGAGAGAACATTTATTCATAGTCAATTCCTTCCTTCTGTGCATAGCCTTTTGCTACAAGCCTCGCTTTGTGCTTGTCAAGTGAGCCATCTGATTTGTATTTGTTCTTGTACACCCACTTGCAGCCAATTGGTTTGGTTCCAACTGGAGGGTCAACCAACTTCCAAGTTCCATTCTTCATGAGTGCATCATACTCATTCTGTATAGCTTCTTTCCACTCAACTCGAGTAGAAGCTTCTTCAAAGGAAGTTGGTTCAAAGTTAGCAGATAAATTAAATTCACAATCAAATGATACATACATGTCATCACCTGAATTATCTGCTTCTCCTCCATCTTCCTGTCTTTTTGAACTTCTCGTTCCCGTCTTTCCAACTTCATGCAGATGGAAACTTTCAAGTGTCTTTGTGGCCCATTTAGGAATCTTCCATGATGGTCCTGGTTGATCAGCTGGTGGTGCTTCATCATTGATTGAGAGTCTTCCAATTCTCTTAATCACATCATCCAGTTGAACCTCTTGTTCAGGTGAAGTAGAAGGAACTTATTCATGCAGGGGAGTTGGTGCTTCATATGGAAATTCCAAAGGTTGATCCGGAATAGGAATCCCCCGTTCAAGGTTTGGAATTTCATATTCATTTTCAGAATATTTCTTTGGATGAGGATATTTTTCCAAATGATCAAGCTGTCTCTCAATGGACTGGTCATTTTTATTAGTTTCAAGAAAAATGATATCTCTGGAAATAACAAACTTCTTGTTTACCTCATCATACAGACGGTATTCCTTGGAGTATTCTTCGTACCCCAGGAAAATACATTTTCTGCTTCGAGCACCAAGCTTGTTTCTTTGCTCCTTTGGAATCAAGGCATAACAGGTGGAACCAAAAACTCTGAGATGCCTAATTGAAGGGAGATGGCCAAACCACATTTCATGTGGAGTCTTGTTATCAAGAGCATTTTAGGGATTTATGTTTCTCAAATAGGCTACACATTTTACTGCATCACCCCAAAACATTAGTTTTACATTCTCAAAAAACATCATTGATTGAGCCATATTCATTATGGTTCTGTTCATTCTTTCTGCTACACCATTTTGTTGAGGATTGTAGGGAACTGTAGTCTGATGTGCAATTCCATGTTGGCAAAGATAATATTCAAAAGCATTTGAAGTGTATTATTTCCCATTATCAGTACGAAGTGTACCCATTTTTTATTGTGCTTGTTTTTCTATCAATGCATTGAAGTATTTGAATGTTTGAAACGCTTCTGCTTTTGTCTTTAAATAGTAAATCCAACACATTCTTGAGTAGTCATCAACAAAGGTCATAAAATACATATTCCCATTAGCAGAAGGAGTTGGCATTGGGCCACATAAATCAGAATGCACTAATTCTAATTTCCTACTTGCTCTGAAATTAGATTCATGGAATGCCAACTTACTTTGTTTCCCTAATATGCATGCATCACATTTTCTCTTCTCTTTGGGAATGGTGGGCAGACCAAATACACCATTCTTTCTCAACAAACGAAGATTGTTATAATTTAGATGGCCAAATCTAGCANATGCACGCATCACATTTTCTCTTCTCTTTGGGAATGGTGGGCAGACCAAATACACCATTCTTTCTCAACAAACGAAGATTGTTATAATTTAGATGGCCAAATCTAGCA
>LPNX010220672.1:186905-197213 GCA_001517045.1 Pseudotsuga menziesii
GCATCTAGATAGAGGACGCTACTCAAAAAGTTTGAGATAGAGGACGTTGTTCAGAAAAACTGTGGAGTCGCAGCTCTAATGAAAATAAATTATGAGAGGAGAGGTATCGCCACTACGTAGATATGTAGACCTAAGGATAGTCTGCAAAATGCAAGTAGGTAGAATGGCAGGAATTAAAATGCTTGAGACAGATTCACCAGGTGAATGGAAAACGCTACAATATGCAGTAGTATACAATATATTAGGGTTAGGAAGGTCTCCAAGAGAATAACGCATACAATGCATGCGACTGGTAGACTGACGAAGTAGGCAGCCTGAAACGTATTTGGAAAAACGAATGTCTAGCAGGCAGAATGCCAGGACTGAAATGCAGCTAGGAGTTATGGCAGGTGGTGCTCTGATACCACTGTTGGATAATAACTCCCGATTCATCTTATTCCATAGCCAAAGCATTTATTTATACATTTACAATGACTCTTGGGATCACAAATTTGAGAGTATTTTCATCTTCCTATTATTTACACTAACATATAATCCTGACGGATTATATTCCAATAGGAAGACCGTAGGTGCTCAACTCGGCGGAAGGCTAAAGGATGCTTTTGTGGTTAGTTATGGCATGTGATTAATGTAATGAAGGGAAATTTTGTGGCTAGGTATGGCCTGTGATTAATGTAATGAAGGGAAATTTCGTGGCTAGATATGGTGTGTAATTAATATATGAAAGAATTTTTTGGGGCTATTTATGACTGTAAAAACTAAGCTATACTCAATCGACCCTGTACGGTATTGTAACATCTATAAAATAGGAGGAACCCGCTATGTATAAGGGTTTGTTTAGTTGTTTGGAGAATAGTTAGAAGTATTAGAAGGAATGAGAGAGAAATCTGATAGTAGGAGAAGGATTTTGAGACCCAAATATGCAACTGTGTGTGCAGACCATTTTTTAAGAGTCATTCTGCAGGTGAGTGTGCAGATAGTAGAGTAGAAGAGTCAATCTAGGCTGTGTGTGGATCAGTAGAAGTACTATAAGAAAATAATAAAAATGGAGAGCATGAGAGAAAGAAGAGTCTGAGCTAAAAAGAAATATCTCAAAATAGTCTGCAAGTCACAGACTGCAAGGTGCCATATATTTCTCATGCCATATGAAGAGAACCTTGGTGGTTTTTACCCAGATGGGTTTCCATGTTATTTCTTGTGTCGCATGGATGTTGAATGTTGAATGTTTGATTATCTTGCATTGTTTATTCTTATTTCTTGAATGAATGTCGCAATACTGACAAAAGAAATGAATGAATGAATGACTAAAACATCGTCGAAGCATCTTGTATTATTTCATTTTTAAAGATGTTAAGTTGTAATACTTCCACACCATTGTCATTTAATATTAAGGAATCATCTACATCGCACCGTTGTGACAGTTTTTAAGCTGTCAAGGACAAGGTTGTGTCGCAATCTAGTTGTGTCACACTGTTGCGCCACTATTGAGCTCATAATAGAATCCTTCCTTCTGACTATGTCGAGCACCTTGTCTACGCGCCAAGGGACTATAATCCCTAGCTGACTATGGACACATGGTTATGGCAATTACACATTAAGATATCTCGGGTGAGGTTGTTCCTTCCTCACAGGTGTTGCCAATTGTGCTTGCTCTGTTGGGCCTATGTCTTTGGGTGTTTTGTTGGCTTCGTGGGTCTGTTGAGCGTGGGTTGTGAGAGTGGGGAAAACTAGGCCAACAAAGAGTCTATATAGGGACATGGAAGGCCATAAAAATGTGATCTACCAAGTCTAGTAAAATAAGCTATAACATATGCCCCCATAATGTTTGATATCGTAGATCTAACATGATGACCGAAATACATTATATGCATTCCAGAAGTGGAGGAATGAATTCCTAGGTGGAAAAACCACCACCCATCAGTACAATACAATGATAAATATCGACATGTAACTGCAAATATACAATCTAGCAGTCCCAGATACATAAGAGTACAATGGCCATGAATAGGAATAATATACATATGTCACATCTGATCATCGCTACGTACAATATATAGTGAACAAGATCTCCATAATGGATGAAGATATATGGTGATACACTAGAATCTTGCCATGAGAACTCATGTCTCATAGATACTGGAATGATCAAGGAGGTAGCATTTATGGCATGCCACTAAGCTCAAATGTATTTGACACATATCACCGCAAGTACATTTCCCATCATGTGAATAATGGATTTGAGTTCAAACATGATGGAGCATTGTCCAATTATAGGTCATTGATTTACACTATTAATAAATGTGAGATACCACAATGATAATGATAATGGGAATCAAGGTACAGAGTGCAATCAAACAAGTGTGAATAGATGTGTTGAGGTTGAACACTTGAGAGAATCCATCAATCAGGGGACATTAATGTATTCCAAAAGATGTTGATGGCAAGAAAACCTTCCACTAACAACCGCAAGCCTCAAGGAACTCAATGGACTCTAGATTCCCATTCTACAATAAATGATCTAAAGTCGATGGAATGGAATCCATTGGAAGGAGGGCATTAAGTCACCCCCCATCAACCAACATGAGGTACTCAACAACACTGGATAATTTGTAAGAACTCAGATGAACCAAATGTGCACGGACAAGTAAATGTATCAGGAATGGTAGACATGCAAAGTCAAGATAACTAAGGAAACACTGACTCAAAATAATACTTCCTTCAAACAAGAGCATGAGGAAAATGGAGACTCATAGGAAGCATAAACTCAACATGAAAAATGGGACAACTCTGCGACACGGGAGGCATCGAAAGAGGATCCATAGGGGCTGGAATCATAACTAGTTGGTGGAGAAAAATCATTACAACAAGTACAAATCCTAAAGTCATACTAATAACCCAACAGACAAATGGATTATACTGTGCTCTTTTTCGAACGAGACACAACATGATAGCTTCCAAAAGTGATATCATTTACCGTCCATCTTTTTATGTCATTTATTTTTTTGGTATTTTTCATATTTGAAAATATTGAATAAGAATAAAATGGATTATAGTAAAAAAATAGGAGTGGACGACTATTTCGGGAAATACAACTAGTTTCAACAAGTGGAACATACCTATGCTCAATGAAAGGAAGCATATGAAGGATAAGTACATTCAAGGGGATGTCTCCTACTCGTAAGGGATGATCAAGCCACAAAAGATATATAAAATGCTCTTCTTGGCAAGGATTGAGTAAAGGTCGACCTATATGGATTATAACTCTAAAGAAGGGCATAAATGTGAGTAAGGAAAGTGGACGCATGACATGAAATTACAACTTGATATAAATGGGAGTCCCTATAGGAGATGGCCAACATAAATTTTAAGAAACCATATGAATTTCTTGCTCAAAGACATGGCATGACTACAAGGGACTCCTATACCTAATGGCTGAATCTTAGCATGTGAACCAAATGAAAAAACAAGATCTAACTAGGGAACCCATGAATAGGAACTTGTTGCAGCTGCAACATTTTCCCAAAATTCCAAAAAAATTTGGGACCCTCCTTTTGTTTGAATTAGTTTGATTCTCTTCTTGAATTTGGTCTGAGAACTTCCAGAAAGACTTTATTTATGCTTGGATTGAGCTACCCATTTTTTTTTATTTTCCCTCTGATGTTTGAAGTAATTCACTGTTTGATCAAGCTTATCGCTGCATTTGAATGCATTTGAAACAGGCTCGAATCGGGGGTTATTTGGTTTTGCTCTTCCGCCGTTGCGGGTGGATTTTTGTTTTGGTCTTCCGCTGTTTTGGACAGAGTTTCACTTTCATTTTCTGATCTGTTGGTTTGTACGTTGGAGGCCTTTTGGTTGTGCGTCAGAAGTTTTTTATGATCTTTTCTTCCGCCGTTGCGAATGGATCATTGTTTCTGCCTTTGATTTTCTTTTCGATCCATTGGTCTTTCAAATCGCCTGATTTTTTGGTTCATGTCGGAAGGTTTTGGTCATCTTTTTCTCCGCCGTTGCGGGTGGATGTTTGGTTTTAACTTCAACTTTTTTCGCGAAATCGGCTGGGGTTTGGTATCGGAACCATTGTCACTTCTTCTTCCGCCATTGCAGACAGATTTTCGGTTTAACTCCAATTATTTTTTTTGATTTCTTTGTTTTCACGTCGGATGACTTTTGGTTTTGCATTGGAAGTTTTCGGATTATTTTCTTCCACCATTGTGGCTCTCAAAAGGGTTTAACGCCCGATGTGTAAAGCGATCTGCCAACCGACGTGTCAGCTTTTAGTCGCTTGCCTGAGGTCTTTTCTTTTCCGCCGTTGCGGATGACGAAAGTGCCAATCTTGCCTATGTGTCAATAGTTGTCTTTCGATTCAAGTTTTACTCCCGGTTGTCCCCACCATTGCGGAGGGATTTTTGGTTTAGATTTCCACCATGGCGGAGCAAGATAAGCTTTCATCCTCTGATTCAGAAACTCTCCGACGTCTGATGTCTAAGTTTTCCCACCATGTGCGTCTCGGCGGCTGGATATACACTGTAGTCGTCCTCCGTTGTGGAAGGATGAGAGCTTTCAGCATCTGATTATAAAGCGCTACGACGTTTGATGTTTTCCCACCGCACGTGCCACATACATATATATATACATGTTTTGAGGGGTATTTTCTATTATTATTTTCAACCGTGGAGCACTGTCACTATCGTGCGTGTCGTTCTCACGAGTTGCGAAGGATCCAATTGCTCGTACCCATGTCTAGGTGGCTCGATTGTGGGTGTTTTACCACTCATCTTCTCGATTGATCGCATTGCATTTTCCAGGTAGGCTCGTTGGCCTTTTCCCATTTTCGTTTAGGTACTCGGTTGAGTGTTTGCTATGGTAAGGGTGTTAAGCGCAGCTGTTTCCTTCATCCCATTGATTTCTATGCCTATATAGATGGAGGTTTCATTCTTTTGACCGTGGGGTGAGGCATTTTTACCTCAAGCAGTATTTTACCCACCGTCGTTGCCTTGCAACCTTGAGCGTAGAGATTAAAGGGTTTCGGCGCAGACGGCCGTTACGCCGTCTGCGCCAAGCCACCCAGTGTGTAATGATGGGTTTGTAGGGAGAGGGTTTTGTGTTTTTCTGTAGCATTTGGGGGTTCCCTTTCACCCGCATCTTCGGACCCTAGTCGTTTTTCCTTCACGGTCTCGCGCAACCCATTTCTTGCTCAGTTTCGAAACCAGGCCGGGGAGGAGGGTATGCCGCGATGCATAGTTTCTTACCATAGTTGCACTGGGGGTTTTCCTTTGATCCAACGCGCCCTAGAAACCCGCATCCTCGAATAGCCAGCCTATCGCCGCACTGTTCCACACATAGTTCAAACCCTAACTTGTGGAGGGGAGGGGTCATAGCTTTCAGTTTGTTAAGCAACAATCACAGGCGTAGAGGTGTTATGAAAAGATTCATTTTGGGGCTTGCATAGTTTTCCCTTATATATCCCGTGTGGTGATTTGATAATGGCACCCGCAAAAAGCGGAAGCTTTGGGCATGTTAATGTAGATGTTTTTCGCCCGATTTTATTGACGGAATTTTCAATGGTAAGATTGCATAATTTGACTACTTATAACTAGTGTCAATCATGCTAAGTCACTGAATGTTGTACATTTGGTTGTAATAGTTCTGATTAGTTAGGCTATTTCAAGCTATACATGCATATAGTTGGCTTCATTGACTGATTGCTGATATAGAAGAAATAAAACGCTGCACACGGTCATATAAATATCTGCAATTTAAATTGATTAATGATACAATGTTACATATGGTAGGAAGAATTCGAGTCCACCATGTCAAAGAGGCAAAAGAAGAAGGCCCCTGTGGTCGAAGAGGAGCCAGAAGTAGAAGTGGTCACCAAGACAGAATACATATATGAAGACACTAAATGTATTTCTAGTGTTGAACCGGAGTACCAGTGGGGGGAAATCTATAGACTGATTACCCAAAGAGAAGTCCCCGACATGGGCTTAGAAGAAGAGTCCATATATGCGAACATTGAAATATCTTCCCTTATGAAGGTCACCACCAGGCCAGAGCTGTTCCCATGCTCTGAGGTAATTGGCTGGATTCTGCCCCGGGCAGATATAACCACGATGATTCTGGAAAATGTTGACAGACATGGCTATGATGCATTTAGCCCTAGATATGTGGCGTTGGCTTATCACCTACCAGAAGCCCAAGTATTCNTGCCCCGGGAAGATATAACCACGATGATTCTGGAAAATGTTGACAGACATGGCTATGATGCATTTAGCCCTAGATATGTGGCGTTGGCTTATCACCTACCAGAAGCCCAAGTATTCTTATCTGATGACTGGCTGAATAGCATTAGAATGGACCTGGTGGAGACTCTTAAGAGAATGCTATTGCAGGGAAAAGATTACCAGTACAGACCGACAAGTGAGTATGATACAGTGAGCTTGAGGGATCCCTATAGATTTATAGCTCTGANGATACTCTTAAGAGAATGCTATTGCAGGGAAAAGATTACCAGTACAGACCGACAAGTGAGTATGATACAGTGAGCTTGAGGGATCCCTATAGATTTATAGCTCTGATGCTTAATAGGGTCTTTGGGAGAGCTCATGGCAGATTATTCAAGCTAGAGTGGATGCCCATCATTTTCCATGTGGCTACCCAAGGGACAATCTTCAATTGGGCCAGATTGGTATCCAGCAATCTTTCTTCTTGCTTGACCTTAGTATTGGAAGGAGAATCCCAGAAAAGGTCTGAATTTTACATGAGTTCAATACTCATAGACTGTATATTGTGCAACCAGCCTTTCCCTGGTCTCAGGTGCATCTGGGACCGGGAAAGAATGCCTGTATATGCTGCTTATAGACCACTGTGGGCACACCAGTACCACAGCCACTACAAAGAATTTTGTGAACACTTCATTATGCCACTATACACGCTCATTTTCCGAAAAGAGTGTGACTGTATGTCGAAAGAGGCCATGCGAGTAATAGTGGATCATGCAGACTACTATTTGACCGAACATGGCATGTACTTCAGAATGTTTGGAGGCTCTAGAGCGCCTTCCCTATTGCCAAAATATGCAACTGACTACATTGTCCATAAGGAGGCGGTCAGACAAGTGTTCCTAGATGGAATAGGCAGTTTCCTATTCGAACACAAGAAGACTGCTTATCCTCCCTTACCTTTTCGACTAGGAAGCTATAGGTTCGCTAAGGTGAAACAAGCTGGTGAATTCATAGAGGAGCTAGAGAGATTCCACTTTGGTGAGATTCCCTATCACAGAAATGACTCCCATGGTAAAGTTGCAGAGCATTGTAAAGAAAACAAGGTGCATTTCGAATATACTCACCATTTTGATAGGGAAGAATCTGTCTTCCGGAATGCCCCGAACATGACTGCACTGAAGATAAGATCCATGAAGAAAATCACCACCAAAGGTGGAAAAGGGGATGAACAGGCTAGGGATGAGTTAGAAGCCAAAAGGAGGGATGAATAAGCCCAGAGGTTGGCGAAATAAGCTGCAGAAAGGATACATATAGAATAAGAAAGAAGAGCTGCTCAGGAAGCAGTAGAGAAAGCAAAGGAAGTAGCCAAAGAAGCAGAGGAAGCAGCTAGAAAAGAAACAGAGGAAGCAAAGAGAAAGCTCGATGAGGAGCTCCAAAAGCAAGAAGCTGAAAGGATAAAGTTGAAACAGCAGTCAGCTTCTGAAATAGTAGTAGGGCAGACCCAGGAGGTGGAGAACCCCAAGGTTCAGACCCCTCAAATACCTGCTACCAGCATACCTATGGTCCCCACACTCAAGCTGGTCCCTTTTGTGCATGAAAAGGGAAAGGAAATCCCTGATTTCAAAACTGTATATTATGATAGGGAAAAAAAGAGAATAATAAAGAGGACAGAGAGGAAAGTTGAGGTGAAAGGTCTACCTGGTAAAATGATAACAGATACAGCTGTTATGTTAGGAACTGACCAGGATTCGAGATTTACCCTAAGAGTCGGGTCTACGTTCATCCAAGCTTCAGAGGATAATGTAGGCAAGATAATGATGGACTTGGAGCAATCCAAGAAATCTTCTACTCAATTGAAAGATACATTGAGAAAAGAAAGGGAAGAAAGCAATCGGCTCAAAAGGAAATATGAAGATATGCAAAGGGAAATGAAGTCCTCGAGAGATGAAGTACAGGCCCTCCAAGTAGAAATACAATTCAAGGAAATAGCACAGGAGGCCCTAGAGAAGTTGGATAAGGAATGCCAAGATATAAAGAGTGAGAAGGAACATCTACTGGCAAAGATGGAAGAGCTAGAAGAGCAGTAGAAGATCCTCTTGCAGGCCAATGATCTGCACACCCAAGAACTGAGAAAGGAACATCAGGAGTAGATTTCTTCTTTAACCACTGCTTTGGAAGTGGAAAGAGAATAGCAGGTTAACCTCCAGCCTTTTAAGGAGCATGTATTGACCCATAAAACCAAGATGCTGCAGCTGCAAACTGCTGTTGAAAAAGAAAGATGTAGAGTGCTGCAGATCGACGGCCGATTGGAAGAGATCCTGGAAACTGCATCCTACTTTGTGGACAGATCCTAGGATGTCTTAGAGGTCCTAACTGCATGAATGGCAAGGTTGGAGAACAACGAAAAATCCCAGCAGAGCTACCGTCAAAAGACTAGCAGGCCCTCAAACGGGACTATAACCTAGTGGAGTTTGCTATTAACACCATTGAAGACTTCAAGAAGGCAGTAAAAAAGACAAAGGGAATATGCACCGAGTTTTGCAGAAGACTTCTCATTACATACAACCGGTGCCAGATAGAAGCTGTAGAGAGGCTTGAAGCTTTCCCAGATCATGATGCCTTTGTGGAGCTATTGCAGAAGAGATTCTAGGAGGAAGAAGCTAAGGTACAGGATATCAAAGCCCTGGATGATCTGATCTTGAGAAGCGAAGTAGATCATCCAGCTGTCATTGTATAGCTTCTGGAATATCAGCTCCAATTGAGTACATCCAGGGTCGAGGCTATCAAGAATCAAGCTGAGAAGTTTGAGATAAATATTCAGTTTTTTGAGGCTTGTGCTTTTGAACGCATCGCTGATGAAGCTGCAGCGTGGAAGAAGTTTCTAGACAGTTAAGTGGGCCCCTCCTCATGAAGGATCGGTCATTATTGTAAATTGTAACCATTTTGTAAAATAGTTAAGAAAAGTAGAACGCTGGGAGACGAGAGGTTGGGAAGCCCAAAGGTCACTTTGGGTAGCCCAACAGTCTGACCCTTTTGTATAAATGTAAAAGACTTAGAAGGAGAAATGACTTTTTCCCACTAAGACTGGCGAAGACATATTGTAAGAAGAACTATTTCCTTTTGCAATAAAAATTTACATTTTTCCTGTTGGAGAAAGCTCAATGGAATATTCCAATGTTGTGCTATGGATTTGTTGAAGAGGAACTATTTCATTTTCAGCTTTGTGTCCATTAACCATGAGATCGTTCTAACTCATCAAACCTATGTTCTTGTATGAATGTTTTCCGGTTTATTTATGAAGATTTCCACTATGAGTAATGAATGTTGTTCATCAAAAATTGGCTATCTGGTTGTGAAATATCCTTAATTGTTCATGCAAGGTGGGAAGAAATAATCAGCTAACTGTAGTTTCTCTTTATGTTGTATGCACACTTTACATTACTCATAATCAATTTCAGTTTGCTCCCCGGGGATAGATAGATGGGTAATTAATTTCATTTCATGGCTGCATATGTGATTAGGAGGCTTGGGAGCCTAAGACGAGAGGTAAGAACCTGTGCATCACATTGTGACGCTTCCCGCATCCTCATCATCTTGCATTGTTAATTAGGCATTTTTCATTTCCTACATTAAGTTAAAAAATACAAAAACTCGGTGGGCCGGGCCACAACCGGTAAAACCTTTGTTTTGTTACTTGACCTACAGTNCCATTGTTAATTAGGCATTTTTCATTTCCTACATTAAGTTAAAAAATACAAAAACTCGGTGGGCCGGGCCACAACCGGTAAAACCTTTGTTTTGTTACTTGACCTACAGTAGCTGAACCGCAAACCGGACGGATTCCCTATACCAAACAGTCAACAGGCTAGTTGGGAACATTTATTGGGGAGAATCCCTTACTATTGTCGCCTGAGAATTTCCAGCCCTCAACATAACTCTCTACCACTTATGGAATTCCATGTCTAGTAGTTGTGTGATGGTTTTGTAACATTATGAAGTGGTTTCGTATCTATAGTTAAGGAGGCATGGTCATAATGCAATTCATAATGCAAGTGGAAAATGTGATTCTATCCTATATGCCAGTTCA
>LPNX010220672.1:197530-220282 GCA_001517045.1 Pseudotsuga menziesii
AAATTATCCCTGCCATAGACATGAACAAGTCAAGACCTTGGTGAAAGTGCACTCAAAACAAGCCCTTAGACCACAATATTAGGCCCAAATAGTTCAAAAAAGGTTAAAAAGGGTCAAAACTATAGGCTAGTGGCTACAAATTTCAAAATAAATTCTACAAATTTTTAAAATGTGTTGAATTTCTAATGGTTATATCAGATCTTAAAATAGTTAGCATCATAACAGCATAAGCATAATCCAAAATATCACTGAAATATAGACAAGAACAACCATACAAAAATAACACAAAGATTTATCTTGGGAAAACCCTAAAGGGAAAAACCCAGCAAAAGATTCCTCAATATAGATGCCCCAAAAAGATAAAAGGTAAAACCCAAAAGACTGAGCCTCCTTCTTCTCCAGCCACAGCTCTTTCTCTCTCTCTCTCTCATGTGCTACACAAGTGAGTGTGTGTGTTCCAAATGAGGAGCACCACACCTCTATTTATATTTGTCTGTTGACTTTAATAATTAATTTCGACATGTAGGCTCGAGTTAATGATGTAGGCTCGAGTTAAACATGTAGGCTCAAGTAACCACAACTGGGGTGCTAATGACCCACCTTTGCAATTTGAGGGGACTACCTGATGACTCTTATTAGTTCTTCCTATTAGAAGCATTAGGGTATAAAGTAATACAAGTGGTTCTCTCGATACGACCATCAGGGACCACAAAAGATACATATACAATATTCTTCAATGTTAAAATATTTCAACACTCCCCCTTAACGAGAAGGGTATACTACAACAAAATCAACAACAACAATAGTAGGAGAGAGATAGAGGACATCAGCAACATCATCAGGGTAACAAATCTATAAATCATTGGAAGCTCTTCAACATCATGTAGTCTTGATCTTCATCTTCAATGATAGCAACACTTTGACCGATAGCATCATCTTTAGTCTTCATCTTCAATATTCAGTAGCAACAACACTTTGACTGCTTTATTGATAATATCATCATCAATACTTTGACCTTTCGATCAGAAAAATCAACATCAATAGTTTGACCTTTCGATCAGCAACATCAACATCATCACTTTGACCTTTCGATCAGAAACAACATCTTCAGCAACATCATCATCATACTTTGATATTTCAATCAGTACATCATCATCATCACACTCTGATCTTTCGATCAGTAACATCATCAGTAGCAGCAACCGACAATCCACAACACGAAGATAAAAGTCTTCAGATCACTTTTGGACCTAAGTCCACAGATGATACAATCCTGCCACATTCTTGACAACTGAAGTCACTGAATTGATTGCGAGATAATCCGTCCCTATCACTTTAGGACTAGATCAAAGGATGATGCAATCCTACAACATTCGTAGGGACTGAAGTCTCTGGATACCTTTCTAAACTAAAGTTCAAGGATGATGCAATCCTACCACATTCTCGGGGACCAAAGCCTCTGGATACCTTTCTGAACCGACATTCAANCCGAAGTCTCTGGATACCTTTCTAAACTAAAGTTCAAGGATGATGCAATCCTACCACATTCTCGGGGACCAAAGCCTCTGGATACCTTTCTGAACCGACATTCAAGGATGATGCAATCCTACCACATTCTCAGGGACCGAAGCCTCCGGATACCTTTCTGAACCGAGGTTCAAGGATGATGCAATCCTGCCACATTCTGGGGGACCAAAGCCTCCGGATATCTTTATGAACCAAATTTTAAGGATGATGCCATCCCACTACATTCTCTAGGACCGAAGTCACCGGATCTATTCTAGATAGATGTCCCAGGATGATACAATCCCTCTTCATTCTTGAGGACTGAAGTCACCGGATCACTTTAGGGTAAGTTCCCAGGGATGATACAATCCCACTTCATTCTCGTGGAACGAGGTCATCGGATCACTTCTAGACAAAAGTCCTTAGATGATACAAGCCCTCTTCATTCTCGAGGATCGAGGCCATCGAATCACTTTAGGGAAAGTGTCCAGGGATGATGCAATCCCACTGCAACATCACTACTCCCCCTTTTGAGGAAGGTCTTTCCGAGCAACACCAAGATTTTCTCAAAAGTGTTTGAACTTTACTTGGGACAGAGGCTTTGTCAACACATCATCATCTAAACCATCATCATATACATCTTCAGTATGTGAATACTGAACTATCATCATCTATATATTAAGTATAGAAATACTGAATGTATCATCATCTCTATATTTAGTATATAAATACTAAATCACCATCATCTACATCTACAATATGTAAATACTAAAACATCATCTATATCTTCCGTATGGGAATACTGAAACATCATCATTTGCATCCTAAACTTCTATTTTGATAAGGAGAGTAATCCTATGCCGGTCTCACTCAAAAATTCTTCTTCTATAGAAAGCCCTAATTTCCCGCACCGAAAACTAAAAATGCTCGAAATCGAATTTCGCTTCTTCAGAAAGATTCACCCTTCAATGGAGAGTCAAACTAGCCTTTTTTCGTTGATGGATTGTGGAGAGAGACCCAAAAAGTAAAAATCCCTAGCTTCTGTAGCTGCACAATGTCTCCTTTCAGGGTGGCTCTAATACTATGTTGAATTTCTAATGGTGATATCAGATCTTAAAACATTTAGCATCATAACAACATAACCATAAGCCAATAGACCACTGAAAGATAGACAAGCACAACGATACAAAAAAAACACAAAGATTTATCCTGGGAAAACCCTAAAGGGAAAAACCCAGCAAAAGCTTCCTCAATATAAATGCCCCGAAAAGATAAAAGGTAAAACCCAAAATAATGATCCTCCTTCTTCTCCAGCCACAACTCTTCTCTCTCTCTCTCTCTCTCATGCACTACACAAGTGAGTGTGTGTGTTCCAAATGACGAGCGCCACACCTCTATTTATATTTGTCCGTTCACTTTAATAATTAATTTCGACATGTAGGATTGAGTTAATCATGTAGGCTTGAGTTAAACATGTAGGGTAAAGTTACCACAACTGGGGTGCTAATGACCCACCTTTACAATTTGAGGGGACTACCTCATGACTCTTATTATTTCTCTCGATTAGAAGCATCGGGGTATAAAGTAATACAAGTAGTTCTCCCGATAGGACCATAAGGGACCACAAAAGATACATATATAATATTCTTCAAAGTTACAATATTTCAATAAAAGGTTCATATTTTCACCATACCATTTTGATTTTTACCACACATAGTGCATTGTAGCCATTTTGAACCATGAACTTCAAACATCAATTCTGAGAGCTAGGAGCAATGAAATCACGAACCGTCAATTCAAAGTAGATCTTCATATCACTCTCAATCTTTTTACTATTTTTATTTCAATGTTTCATGGTGGATTTTTAAGTTTGAATAAATCCTAATTGGGTATCCCGTACCACGTGAGTCACATAGCGTTGGGTAGTTTATAGGGTTGGGTATACATAGAAAAACAACAAATTCTACACATGCGCACGAATCTCAATAGGAAAAGTTGTATATAGGTGTGATCATACCCAAATATATTGAAAATTATCACCATATTTTATGTTTCTTGATATGATGGTGCTAGAATGGCATGACCGTGAGCATGAAGACATGGATAGAGAAGTCCAGCGTGATATGAATTCTCAAGAAGATTTAAGAGCACATAGTTTATACAAATTTTGGCAACTTGGAATCTTGAGGTATCACCAAAGGCTTCTATAGATGCTTATTAACTATTGGGACCCATACACATAGGATTTTCAGCTAGGTGGTATTCCCTTGAGACTCAAAGTAGAGGATGTTTATTTCATTACAGGACTATCCTACCGAGGCGAGGTAGTAAACTTGAGGGATCATGGGATTGGAGGTGGAATCACCAACGAGGAGTATATCATCGTGTACTTATTCTGGACATCGAGAAGTTTGGAATTTAGGTTCCTATTAACTCTATCCAGAGTCTCACCCTCAAGGTCATAGTGCTAGTGCTAGCCAGGATAGCAAAATTGGCCTCATTAATACAGGCTTCCAGTTCTCTCACTTTCTACATAGTCGAGTGTATGCGACCTACAATATATCACTGGAGTACATCATCGCTTAAAAACATGAAGCAACAATTGATTGATTCTAATAGGGGCATGACTAGGAAGTTTGGATTCGTCATCATACTCTGTAATTTCTTCTTCGAGAGGGTACATTACCTTATCCCAAGAGTTACAATTCCTCCACATGGTCTACGTGATCCATCCCAAACTCATTGGGTGGTTTTGATGCAATAGTTATGGGGAGGGCATGTAGCTACTCCCTTCCCACTAGAATTCTACCACTTGTGGTAGAGGCAGATTGCGGTAATGGATGACAATCCCTATGCACAGAATGACTTCCGTAGAGACATGGGAATTCCCATACCATAGTGTGCCGCACATGGTGACATAGGTAAACAATCCCATTTTTTTTTGTTTTTTAATTTTTTTTTTTTTGTATTTTTTATATAATGGAATCAAAAACATTTTTTTTGTGGTATCACGTACTAACACTGATAATGCACATGCAGATGTGGGTCCTAGATGGCTGGATGGATTCCCGCCACATTGTCAGAGGGGATGGGGTGATGACATAATAGGTGTAAATGTGAAGGGTATTCTCCAAAGAATACATACCAACTTCGTCATGTTGACACACAAGGTGCCTATGGTGCAATTTGAGGACTTTCCCGAGCCAATGCATAGACAACTGTTAGGAATGCTTCGTGCGTGGGTTCGAATGTTATGATGGTTTTCAAATGTCGTTGTTTTTTTTTATGACCAACACCTCGGTCTATAGGAATAGAATCCTAGGTAGACATTTTGCATCGACTGTATAGTGTCTTTTGGTGGCGTAAAGCCCCAATTTTGTATCATGATATTTTTTGTACTGTGACACCATTTTGTATTATATTTTGAAATGTAAAACTTATAGCAATCGTTTTATTATATTTACATGTGTTCTTAAAATGTGAATGTGATGTGTATGCTTCTTTATTGATGTAACAAATGCTAGTCTAAAGTGTAATTTGGATAATAATCGACAACATGATTCTAGATCCTAGGAATATCAATGTATGTTATGTGTTGAAATTTTCATTCTAACAATATTACCTATAAGAATATTTGAAATAAAGTCAGATCTCAGACATTGTACACACCTGTTAGAACTCAGAATCACACCCAAGGTTGCAGGAAGGCGGATCTCGAGGTAACAACAGAACCACTTTAATAAAGGGAGTTGGTTCCTCTGATTCTAGAGAGGGATCTCTCACACATACATAACAAGGCCAGATTTATATTGTCACAACATAAGTATCAAATTTTGGTGGTTGGAAACAAAAGAAAGAGCTATCAGGCTATGGAGTCAAAAATAACAGGAGAACAAAGTAGTTTGCATAGGAAAATGATTACAGGAGGAATGTAGTGCATCGATCACTATCGTTGTAGTTGGGGTCTGGTGGTAATAGCAGAAAAATGATAGTCTGCTAACATGGAGCACAGCAGGGATGAATTCCACGCCAGTTTTTGAAAAAGAGTTTAGTGGATATCAGAGACAATGGAAGAAGCATATGGGTATGAATTCTTATCCATTATAAACTAATTCTATGACATGAAGTGAAACATAATGTAAAGAAACAATGGAAATAACATGCACATGAGGAAAGAAATGTACATACTGTAATTTGGAAACACACAAGAATTCCTGTAAAATGCATATAACTAGGATTCGACTCTGTATATTAATCAAAAGTATTACAAAAACAACAGTATTACTAATTCAAAACCAACCAACCCTTTCTCCTTCTTTGAGGAACCTATTTAAAGTGTCTTGGGCCCTCGATACCAACCTCGAAACAGAGCCAAAATTAGTTACAAAAATTAGCAACAAATTCTTAACAAATAGTATCGTGGCCTCTTCCCACGGTTGACTTAAAAGAAAATGACACAAAACATAAAATGATGGAGGAAAGGTTTTCCACCGGGTACAAAAGATGTTGCGTCTTCAAGCTCCCTTCTCTCCTAATTTTATCACAGTTGTATCATGGGTTCTAGTTGTCATTAGAGTCCATAATCCTTGGCATAGCATTTGCTTGGACTTGCTGTAGTTTTTTATAATTTTCCATGGGGTAGTCATTGGTGTCTCTAGTTTAACTACTTATTTTTCCAACACTTTAAGCTCTATATTTTCCAGATAGGAAGGCACTGGAAACTTAGCGCACAAACCCTTGAAATCAAATAACAGTTCAAACTCCCCAGATAATTTTTTGATCATGGTCATGCCTAAAAGTGATTGTTGAGTTATATTTTTAAAGTTTCTGTGATCCCGTCTTCATTCGACCAACTTGTCATAATAATCCTTCTGGGACAGCATTGGTCCCTTCTATTCCTAGAAGAAAGGGAGTCCTCTCTGGACCAGAGGTTTTAACTTCTTAGCAAAAGCATCCATTTTTTTGCACATAAAATTCCACTTTGCCTCAACCATATTTAAATGGAAGTGCTTGTGAAACGCTCTTCTAGACCATGTGATGGTAGGAACCCTGTCTTGTATCTTTCATCATTTGATGTCTTCATCTGTTAGGTTGTTCATGAATTTGAGCGTGCTTTCAGCTGTGTCCAAGGGTATTCTATGCAGGTCTAACTAAGCTTGTTGGATGTGTTTTTTGGATGCTCGTATGGTGTTTTCCTTATCTTGGATGAAATCAAAGTATGGACGTACTTGTTTTCTTCCACTATAATCTCATCCCAAATCATATGATTTGCTCCTATTAGAGTTTCCTGGCTTGAAACCAACATGATAATTCATTGTTCTTGCTCTCTAATTTTCTGCAGCACTCCTCTACTTTCTTCTCCAGATGTTCTTTGACATCTTTCATTTCCATTAATTCCCAATTCTATTTCATCAGGTTGGTAATCTCTATATTCTCGAGGCTCATTTGGGACATAACTTGGGATAACAAGTCTGCATCAAGTACTTCGAATGATTGGGTTATATGTGTTGGTTGTTCCTGAGCCTTTTCCTTTAGCTCCTTTAACTCTTTTCCCAATTCCGCGCGCTTTGTTTCAAAGGCTCTCTTTTCATCGGCTTAGAGATCGACATCTTTCTTCCATTGCACATCTTTCCCTTCATGTATGAGTAATTTATCTTTATAATTGACCAATTTGTTGTTTATGGTCTCCCTCTCATTTTCTATCTCTGTCAACTCAGCTTTCTGAATGACTCAAGCAAAAGGAATCTCTAGATTTTTCTTCATTAATTAGATAATACCTTCCTTGTCCTTCAGTATCCTTTGGGTTTAAACACCTTTATACCCCGAGTTGTCTTATATAGATAGATCCACTTGGAGTTTCTTGATCTAGGCCAGGTGAGCCTTATTTTCCACTCTCTCCTTTTAGAGAATTTCTTCTACTCTTTTCTTCCCACTCGTCAATTTGGATATCTATAGAGCAGCTTGGAGTACAACAGGGTAGAGGTATTCACTTATCCCTTGATGCAAATTAATTATGTTGGTTTTAGGGACTCTTTTCGGATCTACTTTTAACTCCGCCACGTTGTCACCCGTGATCACAGAAAAATTTAGGGTGCCTTTGGTAGGGTTTTTGACTGTCAGCAAGGAGGTATTATGGCCTGGCAATCTGTCCACCTCTTTGCTCAACTTTGACCTTTTTTCAAAGGAACTTTTACTGGCCTCTCTGTACTTTTCTAGCAGCTCAATTTTATACTTATATCTTCCTAGCACTTCCTTAGGAACACTATTGAATGCATCTTCCTGGATCATGAAGGATGGGCCCTTGAAATTCACAATTTAATTATTTCTCTTGGCACTGGTGCTCAGTGTGATTTCATCTGGTTCCTCAATTTTCTTCTTTTTGGGTGTTTGAGATGCCACTCCTTCTTCTATGTCCATGGATTCTGAGTATTCTCTCTTATTTTTCCTATCACACAAGTTGTACAGAAATGTAATCTGGGTGGTCGTGGCTACAATGTAGGAGAGGCCTGGCTAAGGAGGACTTTCTAGCAGGGCAGAAAAGGTAGATTTTTGTGGCATATCTTTGTCGAAAATAATTTCTTCAAGGTGTTTCATCCAATTCTCTCTTTCAACCAACCCTGCTACTTTAGCATGTTCGAAATTTTTTCTCTTGTTTGCGCGTCTTCTGCTAGAGATGATGTGATGTGGTTCGTAGTCAATTGCGGCTTTCATGCCAAAACCTTTCTCCTTGAGCAAACCTTCAATCTTTGGAAAAGACAATTTGTTCTTGACAATAAAAGGGCCAAAATCCCATGGAAACCTAATTTCTGCATGTTTCCTAGAAATTATGAAATGTTCATTTTTAGCCACCAACCTTTGTCTGATTAGTTCTAGTGCAAACATCCTTGGTGTTAGAAATGCTAGGGGGACATACGGTTGGTGAGTAAATACATAAAATATGATCACTATACTATTCTCTGAGAGGAACCAATCTCCGACTTTCCTTTCAGGGGTTGATTGTAGCATGCTTTTCATCTCCAGAAAGACTCTAGAAAGCCTCCTTTAAAAGAGGGTCTCATAGACTAGAGCCATGAGGATGTTCATGAATTTGTGATAGTCACTTTGCATGTCCCTTGTCATGACCATCTCAGGGAGCTATATGTCACCATCATTAAAACTCAAAAACATTTTCATAAGAAAATACTGGAACCTGAAGGTCCCAGACTGACTAAAATTACTCTGTGGGGAATTTATATTTTTGGCTAGGGACTCATTGAACTACAGAAAATAGGGTGGTGAAGGCTAAATCGACATTCTTGACACTGCTTGGCTTGAACTAAGGATAAAAATCAGACTCAACAAGGGTTCAGTGACAAACTGGTTTGAGTCCAAACCTAAAAATTTGCTCGCTGGGATAATTACAGATTGAGTCTCTTCATTGAACAGGGTGAAATAAATGGGGAAAGGAAGGTTTGACCACTGGATTTCATGTTTTAAACATGCTTTAAGGAAGGCGTATTTCTGTTCATCTCAAGATTCTTGAAAGAAACAAAGTATCTCTCCTTCACTATATTCACTGGACAGTTGGATAAACTCAAAGGGTATCAACATAGTGCTTGAGATATAGAGGGAATTAATGGGACACAGTATCCTAGATATGGATGCATCCATAATCATACATTTGGATGGGGAATGATTTTTCATGCACGGGCTTACAAATTCAGGGAAGCTAGGGGTTTTATCAATGGAAAAGTAGAAAAAGAAAAAAACGAGCACCACATGGGGGTGAATTCCCTGTGATTGGAGATATTTTAACTTAGCCTGAGAGGCTTCTACACTATCATTTATAATGATAGTATTGAAAACTTGACATCCTTATCTATTAGTGCTTCTTCAGCTCCTTGAAACCCTAGGTTTTGAGCTTCCAAATCCTCCAATTCAGCCATGAAACAACATTTTTTATAAGAAAAATGTACCACAATGGTTGACAACTTGCTCTGAGGCTTGTCTAAGGTGGCACAGTCTACACAGTCTGAAACCCTCACTTCCAGATTCCATAGAATAATAACTTGTTTGGATCCATGTGACGACTTTTATATTATTTCTCCTTCTTATCTAGCCATGCACTTTTTCTGCCAGATGCGATCATAGCTGTAGATGTAGGGCCCCAAAATATAGAAGTGAGCGATCCCTTCCATCATATTTTTGCACCATCATGTTTACTTTCTTTGGTACGAGCGTACTTCCACTTCATGGGTTACCACCTTCGCTGTAGATCTCACATACCTCCTCAAGCTTTGTCAAATTTATACTTTCCCAACTGAGGTTTTCTTTCAAGCACTTATGGTAAGAGAAACGGTTATTTCACCATAGATCTTCCCCTGCATCGATATATGTCATTGGATAAATCCTCTATTTAATGCATTTCATTAATTCTAGCTCACCGTATCCGTGGTGCAATTTGGATCGGAGAAATTAATCTCCATTGTCAATCTAGGGCCTTTGCGATCTCCACCGTTACAAGTCACCGCGGTTTAAAACATTTCACCAATTTGGAGAGGATATTTTTGGTACACATTTAGAAACCACAAAAAGGTTTTTTTCCGTTGATTTGCATTGATATTCGATTGCGACCGTCGAAAACATTTCCGCCTTCTGTGCTTTTTCTGACAGGTCTTGTTCCTCCTCATTTGCGTGGCCAACCACAAGTGGGCCTATGTATGACTCTAAGTATGGAGTTATTTTCCACTCGACAATTTGTGACTAGTGTAGGTTCTCTCATTCTTATAAATTCCTTCTGGCTTTCTCTTTCAGAGATCTCCCCTATTCTCTAGGGCTTGTTACTGTTCTCCTAAGGCTTCCTCTTGTGAAATATTTTGTAGGCCTCGCTTCCTCTCTTTCGGGTCAGAAAACGTTTGTCCCATTTAGCACAAATAAGGTGCTAGCAACACCATTTAACTGTGATACAACTAACTGTGAGTCAAGGAGACATTCAAAGGATAGGATACCATTAGATATTTCATCACGTAGTAGCTCAATCAAGACACTATATTCAGCAACGTTGTTCGACGACGGATAGAGACATACACCTCTTGAAGACACTACTTGAACCTCATGTGTATCTATAACCCAAGCATCCAAGTTCTAGGTCTGGTGGCTAGCACCATAAACGTATCCTACAAATATCAAAGATTCCAATGACATCTTCCACAACAAAGGGAAGCATGTCAACCAACTAAATCACTACAAGGGGACCAAAAATAAACTATGCAAATGTACATTAATACTCAAAGTATCAACTTCAGTTGAAAATTAAGCATAATATTTTTTAATATAGAGCCCACTTCTAGGGTCCACTAAGTATATCCTTTAATAATCCACTAGCTTGTATGTGTCCTTCTTTAAGACTCGTTTGACCACGTAAGGCCCATGCCACATGGGGTTGAACATTCCGACCCCTAACGTTTCACTAGCTTGGTCATAAAGGAGAACCAAGTCACCTTCACTAAACTTTCAGGGATGGACAGAATTATTGTATCGAGCCTTCACACGATGATTATTAATTTCAAGAGCCACTAAGGCATCTCAATGCTGCTCATCAATATGTTCTAAGTTGACTAGACGTTCTTCCAAGTCAAAAGTATCTGGTAAGATTTTTACAACTACTTTCAAAGAGGGAATTTCACATGCAATCAGCAATATTGAATCCACCCCATGTACTAATTGATATTGAGAAAAACCAGTGGCAGTCTTAACAAAGGTTTGGTAATCCCACAAAGCAGGGTAAAGCATAATGTTCCAATTATTCTTGATTTGGGAAACAGTTCTTTGTAGAATGGACTTGAGTTATTTGTTTACAACTTTGATTTCTCCATTTTCTTGAGGATAATCAGAAGAGAACTACTCTTTCATATACCCCAATTTGAAATAAAATTCATCCATCATTTAATTCTGAAATTTCCTATCATGGTTAGTGACAAGCGTTAATAGCCCGATTTTGACCCCATTTGCATTAAAATGTATATTATGTATATATTGTAATTAATCATTGTGTGGAGCTCCAAGAAAAACTTCTATGATCAATTTAGCATGTTATGTTTGGTAATTAAATTGGTGACGATGGTATTTTGTGCTAGCCACGCACGTTAGGATTTTTAATCATCATGTACATATGAATTTTAATTAAAATACCCACATCCAGCTATGTCAATGCAACAAATAATGACACGAGGGCATGGATTACTAAGGATAATAGGTGTGGGGATATTTGACCTCTGAGCTAATGGGAAGAATCCAAGTGTCAAAAGGAGAATACATCAACCACCAACCACCTTTCTTGTCTTATTCAACCACAGGGACTTCACTTAGTGAACCTCTCACATAGCACGTGTGATCGTGGGATATTAAATAATACCCTTAATTTCAAGAGATATTGACCCAAAATATTTTTTTTGAAACCACCTCCCAATACTTAAAGCCTCCTCCCCACCCCTTTTTATACCTCAATCCTTATAAACCACCCTACCCACCCCCACCTAAAACCCCTCATCCCCCCAATACCTGCAATATATTGGTTCAATTTTTTATCATTTAAAACCCATAATATGAACTAACATGATAGGATATTGACCAACAAGTGAATCCCTCGTGTATTCAACCAACCACTTAATTCTACAGAGAGTTAGTTGGGCAGCTATTTCCTTGGGGCTTGGGAGGTGTGGGCATCTTCCAATTCTGGTAGGGCCATCAGTATTTGACCATAAACATTCCCAAAGGAGGAGATCCCATTCATTACCCTAACATGGAGAAAGATGACCACACTCCACACTCACATAGACAATTGATTTTCCTCATGTAGGCAGCAATGATTTCCTCATGCACTCATGTGTAGGCATTTTCTCTCTCACGCAGGCATTATGTTCCCCATTCCTCCATCATCTGTCTTCTCCTAGACAATTTTGCAATTGTTCTATTTTCCCACTGTTGGGAATTGATTTTGGCAATGCCCAATAGAGGGATGTAGGCACCACGATATCTGGGTGGGTGCTGAGCCATTTTTCTACCCATGCGAAGCTATTGAACGTTCTATGAAGTCTATCTTGATCACAGCGCTACTAGTCCTCAATTTCCTTTGTTTTTTTGGCTCCCATGGTATTTTCCTTCAATCCTATAACTTTGTAATTATTATGTGGACATCCTCTGTTTGGTATGAACTTATTAGGTAGTGTATAGAGGGCCTACACTAGCTTCGTAAACCTAGCGTGAGAAGAAACCTCACAAACAGATCTAGGGGGCTAGTTTTCTTTTTTCCACACCTTGAATAGAACAGGAAGGGAAGGCATGGCATAAGGGAGTATGTATAAGAGAAGGGGATGCTTCCTTGTGTTAAGTGTGTAGATATTCTAGAAGTCATGATATATTTTGTGCAGGTTTCCATAGCTCTATGGTTGAGCTCACTAGCTTGGGAGTCATCCTTTCCAGCTCCTTTCTAGCTTGATAAATCCAACTGTGTTGGCTTGGCTAGGTTTTATGGTATCCTTGGATATGTGTGAACCTACTAGTGTTCCTTATTCCTTGTGGGATTCATGCCCAGCTTGGGCATGGTAATGCGATTGAGAGATTGATGAGAACACTTGCCTATGGTTGGGTGGAACATTGCAGCGACACAACTGGTTGTAGGATGAGATTTGCTTCCAAGATAAGTATTCTTGTGTTTAAATATTTTCACTTGTATTTGATTAAATGAATTAATATGAACATGTTAAATGTTTTAATGTAATTTTCTTCCCTTGTATGTTAATGATTTATGCATCTATGCAGGTTGTTTTCTTTAAGTGCAATGCAATTCATTTTATGTTCATGAGTCTAGTTTCCTGGATACAATAGCAGTAAAGTCGCATCCTCTCTCTCGTAGAGGGGTGGGGATGTTACTGAATCTCTCTCGGGATACCAAACCGAGTAATGATATGATTGAAAACAGAATGTGTAGTCGTCTTACCATCGTATTTAATAGTGGGGATATACTTTGCCCATTTTATGAAGTAATTTATGGCCACAATGATATGATGGTTCCCCCTAGTCGACGCCAGGTCGCAATCCATAAATTCTACCCCCCACTTGGTGAAGGAATCGACAGTCATAATAGGGTGAAACGAGGTAGGATGTGAGCGCATATTTTGTGCAAACACTTGGCAATGTGATGATGTCATCATCACATTTTTTCAAGTATTTCTTGTTTTTGGGGTAGGAGAGTCCATCAAAAGTATGCCGAGTGGGTAATCGTTGGATGCAGAATTTAATTTCGCATCAAACAAGCTCTCTCGATCGAAATTTGAGTAAAATCATGAGGAGATATGTTGAAAATACGAAAAAAAAAGTAGTTTCTTTTCTTTTCTTACTCCAAAATTAATAAATATTATTTTATTATTTTAACTATTTTTTTTTCTTAGGAGGCCCATTTTGAGTTGAAATTTCCTCTAATGGTGTTTCTTGGTGGCGTAAAGCCCCAATTTTGTATCATGATATTTTTTGTACTGTGACACCATTTTGGATTATATTTTGAAATTAAAAACTTATAGCAATCGGTTTATTATATTTACATGTTTGTTTAAAATGTGAATGTGATGTCTATGCTTCTTTATTGATGTAACAAATTCCAGTCTAAAATGAAATTTGCATAAGAATATACAACATGATTCTAGATCCTAAGAATATGAATGTATGTTATGTGTTGAAATTTTCATTCTAACAATAATACCTGTAAGAATATTAAAAAAAAAATCAGATCTTAGACTCGGTAGACACCTGTTAGCACTCAGAATCACACCCAAGGTTGTAGGAAGGCAGATCCCAGGTAACAGTAGAACCACTTTAAGAAAGGGAGTTGGATCCTCTGATTCCAGAGAGGGATCTCTCACACATACATAACAAGGCCATATTTATATTGTCACAACATAAGTATCAAACATTGGTGGTTGGAAACAAAAGAAAGAGATATCGGGCTATGGAGTAAAAAATAACAAGAAAAAATAACAGTTTTCATAGGAAAATGCTTACAGGAACAAGGTGTCACCTCGATCACTGTCGTTGTAGTTCAATTCTGGTGGTAATAGCAGAAAGATGACAGTCCGCTAACGTGGAGCACGGTGGGGATGAACTCCATGCCAATTTGGAAGAAACGTTTAGTGTATATCATAGATAATGGAAGGAGCACATGGGTATGAATTCCTATCCATTATACATTAAGTCTACAGCATGGAGAGAAACATAATGGAAAGAAACATTGGAAATAACATGCACATGAGAAAAGAAAAGTACAAACTATAATTTGGAAACACACAGGAATTCCTGTAAAATGCATATAAACAACACTCGGCTCTATCTACTAATCAAAAGTAATACAAACACAATAGTATTACAAACTCAAAACCAACCAATCCTTTCACCTTCTATAAGGATCCTATTTAAAGTGTCTTGGTCCCCGAATACCAACCTTGAAACATGGCCAAAATACGTTACAAAAATCAGCAACAAATTCTTACAAAATAGTATTGTGACGTCTTCCCACGGGTGACATAAAATTGAATGACACAAAATAGAAAATGGAGGAAAGGTTTTCCACCTGGTCCAAAAGATGTTGCATCTTCAAGCTCCCCGCTTGCCTGATTTTCTCACAGTCATATCCCGGGTTCTAGTTGCTGTTAGAGTCCATCATCCTTGGCGTAGCCTTTTCTTGGACTTGCTATAACTTTCGATCATTTTCCATTGGTTATTAATCAGTGTCTCCAGTTTAACCACTTTTTCTGCCATCACTTCAAGGTCTATATTTTCCAGATAGGAAGGCGTTGGAAACTTAGCGCACAAATCCTTGAAATCAAATAATAGTTCAAACTCCCCAGACAATGTTTTGATCACGGACGTACCTGCAAGCGATTGCTGAGTTATATATTCGAATTGTCTATGATCCTGTCTACATTCCACCAACCTATCATAATACTCCTTCTAGGAAAGCATTGGTCCCTTCTCTTCCCAGGAGAAAAGGAGTCCTCTCTGGACCACAAGTTTAAACTTCTCAGCAAAATCATCAGTTTGTTTGCACATGAAATTCCACTTCGCCTCGACCATCTTTAAATGTAAGTGTTTGTGAATAGCTCTTCTAGCCCATATAATGGTAGGAACTGTGTCATAGATATTTCTTCATCTCATGTCTTCATATGTCAGGATGTACATCAATTTGAGTGCACTTTCAGCTCTGTCCAAGGGTCTTCTATGCAGGTCTAACTGAGCTTCCTGGATGTGTTTTTTGGCTGCTCGTATGGCATTTTCCTTATCTTGGATGAAATCCAAGTATGTCCATACTTTGTTTGATTCCACTATAATCTCATCCCAAATGAGGTGCTTTGATCCTAGTAGAGTTTCCTGGCATGAAACTAGCTTTGATAATTCATTGTTCTTATTCTCTAATTTTATGCAACGCTCCTCTACTTTCTTCTTTTGATCTTCTATGACATCTTCCATTTCCATTAATTCCCAATTCTATTTCATCAGGCCGATAATCTCTATAGTCTTGAGGCTCACTTGGGGCATAGCTTGGGATAACAAGTCTTCATCATGTACTTCGGATGATTGGGTCAAGGGTGTTGGCTATTCCTGAGCCTTTTCCTTTATGTCCTTTAACTCTTTTTCCAATTCACCTTGCTTTGTTTCAAAGGCCTACTTTTCCTTGTCCCAGGGCTCGACATATTTCTTCCATTGCACCTCTTTCCCTTCCTATATGAGTAATTTAGATTTAAAATTGACCAACTCAGTGTTTAGGGTATCCCTCTCCTTTTCTATCTCCCTCAAATCAATTGTCTAAATGAGCCGACCTGAAGGAATCACTAGATTTTTCTTCAGTAATTGTATAGTACCTTCCTTTTCCTTCATTAGCCTTTGGTTGTAAACACCTTTATCCATCGGGTTGTCTGCTATAGATAGATCCACTTGGAGTTTCTTGATTTGGGTTAGGTGAGCCTTATTTTCCACTCTCTCCTTTTGGAGCATTTCTCCTAGTCTTTTCTTCCCAGTTGTCAATTTTGATATTGGTAGAGCAGCTTGGAGTACATCAGTGTAGAGGTATTCACTTATCCCCTAACAAAAATTAATTATGTCGGGTTTAGGGACTCTTTTCGGATCTATGTTTAACTTGGCCACCTTGTCACCCGTGATCAAGGCCAAATTCAGGGTTCCTTTGGTAGGGTCTCTGACTGTCACCAAGGAGGTCTTCTGGCCTGGTAGTCTATCCACCTCTTCGCTCAACTTTGACCTTTATTCAAATTCATTTTCACTAGCCTCTCTATACTTTTCTAGCAGCTCGGTTTTAGACTTATATTTTCCTGCCTATTCCTTAGGAACACCACTAAAGGTTTATTCCTATATCATGAAGGATGGGCCCTTGACTTTCATAATTTTGATCTTTCCCTTGGCATTGGTGCTTGGTGTCATTTCATCTCGTTCCTCAATTTTCTTCTTTTTGGGCGTCTGGGACGCCTCTCCTTCTTCTACATCCATGGCTTTTGAGTATTCTCTCTTATTTTCCCTATTAGAGAATGTGGCCATACGTGTAATTTGGGTGGCCATGGCTACAATGCAGGAGAGGTTTGGATGAGGAGAAATATCCAACATGCATAAAAGGTTGACCTTTGTGGCATGTCTTCGTCGAAAATGATTTCTTCAGGGTGTTGCATCCAATTCATTGTTTTCGCCAATCTTGCTACTTCAACATGTTCGAAAGGTTTTATCTTGTTTGATTGTCTTCTACCAGAGATGATGTGATGTGGGNGGGGGTTGCATCCAATTCATTGTTTTCGCCAATCTTGCTACTTCAACATGTTCGAAAGGTTTTATCTTGTTTGATTGTCTTCTACCAGAGATGATGTGATGTGGGTTGTAATCGATTGAGGATTCCATGTCAAAACCTTTCTCTTTGAGCAAACCTTCAACCTTTGGCAAAGCCAATTTGTTCTTGACAATAAAAGGGCCAACTTCCCATCGAAACCTAATGTCTTCATGTTTCGTGGAACTTATGAAATGTTCATATTTGGCCACCAACCTTTTTCTGATTAGTTCCAATGCAAACATCCTCAATGAGAGAAATGCTGGGATGACATACAGTTGGTGAGTAAATCCATAGACCTTGATCACTGTAATATTCTTTGAGAGGAACCAATCTCCAACTCTCCTTTCAAGGGATGATTGCAACATGATTTTCATCTCTTGCAATACTCTTCGTAGCCTCCTTTGAAAGAGGGTCTCATATACTGGAGCCATGAGGACATTCATGAATTTGTGATAGTCATTGTGCATGTCCCTTGTCATGACCATCTCACAGAGATTTATGTCACCATCATTAAAACTCAAAAACATTTTCATAAGAACAGACTAGAACTTGAGGGTCCCAGACTGACTAAAATTACTCGACCAGGCATTTATATTTCTGGCCAGGTACTCGTTGAATTGGAGACATGCGGGTGGTGAATGCTGACTCGAATTTCTTAACATCACCGGGCTTGAACTAAGGGTTAAAACTAGACTCAACAAGGGTTCAGTGACGAACTCATTTGAGTCTAGACCTAAAAAATTTCTTGCTAGGATAATTATAGATTGAGTCTCTTCATTGAACAGGACAAAATCAATGCGGAAAGGAGGGTTTGGAAACTGGATTTCAAGTTTTAAACAGGATTTGAGGAAGGCATATTTCTGTTCATCTGAGGATTCTTGAAAGAAATGAAGTATCTCTCCTTCATTATATTCACTGGACAATTGGATAAACTCAAAGGGTATCAGCAGAGTGCTTTGGATATTGATGGAATTAATGAGACTTAGTATCATAGACCTATATGTGTCCATAATCATACCTTCGGATGGGGAATAATTTTTTGTGCACCATCTTACAAATTCAGAGCAGCTAAGGGTTTGCTCGATGGAAAAGTAGAAAAAGAAAGAACTGAAGACCTAATGGGTGTTAATTCCCTACAACTGGAGAGATTTTAACTTAGTCTGAGAAGCTTCTACACTATCATTTATAATCATAGTATAGAATACCCCGACATCCTTATATGTTAGGGATTCTTTAGCTCCTTGAAACTCAAGGTTTTGAGCTTCTGAATCCTCCAATTCAGCCATGAAACAACAGTTTTTATAAGAAAAATGTACCAGGTTGGTTGACAGCTTGCTCTAAGGCTTGTCCAAGGTCACGCGGTCTGCACAGTCTGAAACCCTTGTTTCTCGATGTCGTAGAATAATAAATTGTTTGGATCCACGTGCTGACTTTTATATTATTTTTCCTTCTTATTTAACAATGCACCTTTTTTTCTGGATGCAATCATAGTTGTAGATGTAGGGCCCCAAAATATAGAACTAAGTGATCCCTACTGTCATATTTTTCTACAATCATGTTTGCTTTCTCCATTTCATTCGCACGTCTACTTTGTGGGTTACAACCTCCACCGTACATCATAGACGTCCTCACTATCTAGCCATCGGATATGGAGAGCTTTACCAAATTTCACTTTTTTCGACTAAGGTTTTATTTGGAGCACTTATGGTAAGAGAAATGGTCCTTTCACCATATATCTACCCCTGTGTCAATCTCCATCATTGGATAAATCCACCCTTTAACGCATTCATGAATTCTATCTCACCATCTCCACGGTGCACTTTGGATCGACGAAATTAATCTCCACCATCAATCTAGGGCCTTTGCGATCTCCACCATTACAAGTTTCCATGGTTTAAAATATTTCGCCAATTTGGAGAGGATATTTTTGGTACACATTCAAAAATCGTGAAAAGGTTTTTTACTGTCGATTTGCATCGATCTCCAATCGCGACCGTTAAAAACATTTCCGCCTTCTACACTTTGTCTGACAGTTCTTCTTCCTCCTCTTCTACACGACCAATCACAAGTGTGCCTATGTACGACTCCAAGTCTGGGGTTCTTTTCGACTTGATAGGATGTGACCAGTGCAGGTTTTCTCATCCTTATAAGTTTCCTCTAGATTTCTCTTTCGGAGATATCCCCTATTCTCCAGGGCTCTTTACTGTTCTCCCAAGGCTTCCCCTTGTGAAGTATTTTGCAGGTTCTGCTTCCTCTCTTTCAGGTCAGAAAACTTTTGTCCCATTTAGCACAAACCAAGTGCTAACATACCATTTAACTGTGATACAACTAACTACGAGTCAAGGTGAACTTCAAGTGATAGGATACCATTAGAGATGGCATCATATAGAATCTCAATCAAGACACTATACAACTCTTGAAGACACTACTTGAACCTCATGTGTATAGATAACTGTTAGAATATAATCCATAGGGATTATATATTGTAAATAAATAAAGAAATATGAATAGTTAGGAAGCCGAAAAGGATGGGCGGAAGGTGAAACACAACCATCACATGTAATGTATAAACGAATGCATTAGCAATGGAATAAAATAAAAATGAGAGTTATTACCTATCAGTGGTATCAGAGCGCTGCCATAACTCCTGGATGCATTTCAGTCTTGCCCCTCCTGGTTGCCAAACTGCTCACTCATTTTCCTTAGTCTGCAGATTGCATGCATTGGTGCATGCTCTGGCTGTTCTAATGCTCCGCTCAGCCCCATCCATCCTCTGCGTGATGTGATAATCCTTGTGATAGTCACGAAACCCTAATTTTTCTGCGTAGACTATTCATAAACTGCGATTTCATGAGGGAGTTGTAATACCTATAAATGCCTAATGATTGCAGGGTTTATGCTTAATGATTACAAGAGCATTATAATATTGCCTATCGGGATTTAATTTGCATGGTGTTGTAGAATCGAATCGATTTGCATGCTTCTATAAAAAAAAAATTAATAAGCGTTGTAGAATTGTTTTAATAGTGTTGCAAAATTATTGGTGCTGCAAAAATTGAGTTTGCATACTGGCGTAGAATTAAATTGGTGCTGCAGAAGTGTATGAAGACCTTCATAGTGCACATATTTTCTTGAAATGCAATGTGTATATGCAAGACAGACTGCGTTGAAGAATAATGCTGCGTTGCGGCCTATTACTTCTGAGTGAATGCGTTGAAGGTTTCTACGTGGATGCATGGAGCTGCGTGGAAACCTGGGTGAAGACCAAGCCTGTAGCTACGTTCTGCTGCGTGGAGATGGACCGTGACTCTTGAAGACTGCTGCGACTTGAAGACTACTCCAATCGATGTTGGAGACTGATATATCACACATCTACTGTGTTGAAGACCGCATGGTATAATGTATGCTGAAGACTGCATGACCATCAAAGACTACGTTGGTGACTGATATTTACTGTGCGTATACCAGCGTGAAGACCAGCGTGGAGGGTGGAAACCCTAATTTTTTCTGTATGGAGACCTGTCACCATTGAAAGCTTTTGTCAACTGCGCACTATTGTTGATGGAACGTGAAGCTATGAATACTTAGTGCATAGAGGTAATTTGTTATGTTGCTTGGTGAAAATGCAAAAACCCTAGTTTTTCCCATGAAGTGCATAAACCCTATTTTTTACCTAATTCCTTGCATGGAGTAACTGCGACCTCTGGCGCCAAATGTCTAAAGAGATGTGACCTTCTGTTGAAGTGTATATGCTGTGTATTGGAGCTTCCCTTCTCTGACTGCATGGAGGATCAGCTGTGAATTTGAAGGGTCAAATTGCTGCAAAAACGCTGGTGTTCCTGTAATTATTATGCTGGTGTTTTTGTAATTATTATGCCAGTTTTAGAATATATTGTGACTGATATATGTATGCTGCGTTGAAGAATAATGTATGCTGATTAGTGCACTAGTGGAAGTGTTGTGTGTAAAGAGTGCCATCTCTTGTGATCCATGTGGATAAAAATCCTTGTGTTTCACACCATTACCAATTGCTTAAAGACCTTGAAGGCTGCGAATTGGTACCGAATTTCTTCTCCCTGAATTGCTGCGAATTGAAGCTGCGATACTGTCATTGTATCACTTTAAAACCTGAAGTTGAGATTGTAAATCACCTTGGCAGAGACTGTAGACCTGCAAGGTTATTATTTTTTCTATTTCTCTTTATCATATCAAGTTCATTATTGTAAATTACACTAACCGTTGTAAAGATGCAATCTTTGGCATCAATAGTTGGTGCCACTCTCTTTGCCAAAGAGAGAGGTAGAGGAAGAAGAAACTCCAAAGGCAGAGGGGGAAAAAACAACTTCACCAAAAGATCAGATTTGCAGTGCAAGAGTTGTGGAAATACTAGGCACACATCAGATCAGTGTTGGGCTTCGTGGGACTCCATCAAAGACAAGCATAACCAGAAGAAAGATGACAATAAAAACCAAGATGCTAGTAAATTTTCTGATTCTTTTATTGTTGCACATTGTAATCTTGGAATTAATGAAATGACTTCACTTTCATCTTACAAAGATTGTTGGCTGCTTGATAGTGGTGCAACATCACACATGACATTTCGAAAATATTGTTTTGAAGAGCTTAATGAAACAATAGATGGCATAGTTTACATTGCAGATAAGTCAAGTCTTAAACCAAAGGGAATGGGCACCATTCAACTAAAGATGCATGGATTCCCTAATTTCTTGTTGAAAAATGTTCTCTATCTTCCAGAGTTGCAGAGAATCCTGTTGTCCTTGGTAGAGATTCGACAGCGAGGCCATTCCATCCACATGTTTGATGGAATTGTTGAAATAAGAAATTCCTCTGACAACCAAGTCATCATGACTGGATACGAAGATGGGAAGCTGCTAAAACTAAAGGGTTCATCTGCAAGAGTTCAGAACTATGCCTACCTCTCTCAACATGGAGAAGGTAATTTGTCATCTAGTTCATTGTGGCATGCAAGATTTGGTCATCTAAATTATAACAGTCTTTGTTTGTTGAGAAAGAATGGTGTATTTGTTTTTCCCACCATTCCCAAAGAGAAGAAAAAATGTGATGCATGTATATTAGGGAAACATAGTAAGCTGCCATTCCATGAATCTAATTTCAGAGCAAGTAGGAAATTAAAACTAGTGCATTCTGATTTATGTGGCCCAATGCCAACTCCTTCAGCAAATGGGAATAAGTATTTTATGACATTTGTTGATGAGTACTCAAGAATGTGCTGGATTTACTATTTAAAGACAAAATCAGAAGCATTTCAGACATTCAAAGACTTTCATGCATTGATAGAAAAACAAGCACAATAAAAAATTGGTACACTTTGTACTGATAATGGGAAAGAATACACTTCAAATGCTTTT
>LPNX010220672.1:237465-260438 GCA_001517045.1 Pseudotsuga menziesii
TCGAACTGAAAAAGTGACAACCTACCATCGAATGGACAACTCTTCACATACTTTAATGAGCGTGAAGAAGACAATATCGCTCGACAATCTTTTCGTATTTAGGGAGCCTAAAAAGAGTTTAAGGAGGACTCCATGAGGTTTCTTTACACAATGTGAATTTTTACGAGCCTGGAAAGAATTGGAAATGGAATCGATGATATTTTCATGTTTAAGGAACCTGAAAAAGAGGTGAAAAGAAGACTCCATGATGTCAATTTTTATGAGCCTAGAAATAATTTGAAATGGACTCGAACCTTTGATACTGGGTTTAAGGAGTGTGACCAAAGTGTCGTAACAAACACTCATCGACCTTTTCCGTTTTATGGAAGTGCAAAAAATTCATAAACAAACTTCGAAGGCTTCCTAATATAGTTCTCTTATCCTGCAATCAACTCAAACACAAGTGTTAAATGCATCCATAATTAGCATTAAGGGATTATGACTGATAAATCTAGAGTAAAAAATAATATTACATCAACACTATAGTATATCAGACCCAAAAATGCCTATATAAGTCATGTAAATAGTAAAACATCAAATCATTTTACTATTTACTCACAGTGGAGAGCATTTGGAGCACTTTCTTAGCCAGATCTTCAGCAGCTAATACTGGGAGTTCCCATCATCATATTTGAGCACCGTTAGTTGTAGGTAACAGCTAAAACTTTACTCTTTCCTTTCATCGCATTCATTTTGAGTTTTAGTGGGTTTTTGGGCTTATAGGGAAAGCCCTAAAACCTTGAAAATGGGTACCACGCATACCTCTTACAAGATATGCAGTACCTCCCAAGAACCATGCCTAAAACATAGATGACAGGCGGTGCCACCACATGTCTCAAAGGATGCACAGGCGGTGCCATCCGTGGAGATTTCAAACTATTAGCATAAGCACTAATAAGTCATTCTTTTGATTTTAAATGATTAGAGATGATTCTAATGGGTGCTATGATTGTTTTTGGCAGGTTTTTGTTGCACAAAAATGGTGATATGGAAAGAAAGGCAACATGACAATGATGTTGCTTTTGCTGAAAGGAATCCGGGTTGTATTGGTGTATTACGGGACTATGGGCTCCTGAAATTCTTCTGGACCCTAAGCATGGTGTCACACAAGTGGCTATTAGATCACATACTGTGGATGTAGAATCTGGAGCAGCAGTACTTTGAGGTGGTGGCCCATATTCTAAAAGTGGAGGTAGAGGATATCCACTTCCTAACTGGTCTCTTAAGATGGGGTGCCCCCATCTCACTGGTAGGTTCCCATGGAGGGGATGTTACCACTCGAGAGTTGACAGATCATCACTGTGCTCCAGGGACAAGCACATCGGGGAAGAAAATCCCCATTAGAGCAGTGATGGATGGGCCCCTACGAACCATCCTATTTACTATGCAGAGGGTGGCTAGGAGTTAGGGTGTGCACCAGGCTTCTAGGGTAGACATGTTATATTCCATAGAGGCCATGGAACCTAGGGTATTCAACTGGGTAGAAGCCATGCTTCCAATATTCAAAGATCAGTTGACTAAGTGTCGGTAAGGAGAGCTAAAGCAGTTTGGCTTTGGCTCCATTTTATCCTACTTCTTCTTCGAGCACATTCCACAGATGAGACCTCAGGTGTTCTTCAGAATTCTGAGAGCATGGGACCCCTGTATGCTGAGGTGGGTCCAGATCATGGCTCGTACAGGAGCAGGTATATGGAAGGTGAAGTTCAGTGACCCGTTCTTTAGATGGCTCCAAGATAAGATCCTCATGGTAAAGGATTATGCTTACACAGGTACAGACTTCACCGGAGATCCTGACCTACCACTCCCACCTAGCGAACAGTGGGGCGACATCGATAAGAAGCAAGAAACCCTAAAATGGAAAAAATGTTTTTTATGTTTTTTAATGTTTTATACTTTTTATGTTAAGTGATGAGACCTGTATATTCTCATGCAGATGTTGGAGAAGTGTGACCTAGAGGAGCATCTCCATTGGATAGGCGAGGTGGATCCCACTTTGTACCACAGGGCAATGATATCACTAGGGAGTTAGAGGAAAACCTGGAGAGGTTGAAGTTGGATATCCTAGATGCTTCCATTGATGACATCCCGATGAGGTATCAGAGATCTACAGCAGGAGTACCGAGTCGATTCAGTAGGCTGCTGCGTAGAGTAGCTTGGGCAGTGATGTGCTACCATGAGCATCACTAGTGTATGATATATATACTGAAAGCTGACAACTTTAGGATTTTGTATAGTGATTTTTCCTAAAAGCCTACATGCTTCAGATGAGGTCTCAGGACCTATTTTTGAAAAAAATTTCATATATATATAGAGAGAGAGAATTTTACCTAGTGTTTATATGTCTTAAATGGTAAATGCATTTTATATGAGTTTTATGTGTCTTTACATGTTTATTTACAATGGACCATGTTTGATTTCAATGTCATGAATGGGCAATATGCCAATCTAGGATGTAATTAGCTAATGAGTCAGCAACTACATTATGTTCCCTAGGGATATGCCTATAAGTGATGGTTTCAAATGATCTTTCCAGCAAACATAATCTCTAGAAGAGGCAGAGAAGCACAGGGTTTCTAATGGTGTAAACATGGTTTAAATGGCAAACCACGAGTTGTGATTCCATCAAGACTACTAGATTCCAAACATCCTGGGAGGCAGCTTCAGTCCAGAGACCAATGACTGCTTCATACTCGGAGATGTTATTAGTAGTGGGACCTATACAAATAACTCCTGAACTGACCAAATCTTTAGCCAGGGAATAGAGGACCCAAGCAGTTGAGGCGAGATTCAAGGTGTGGTGGAAAGCACCATTAGCGAAGCCGTAGAAATCCATCTGCATGACCAAAACATGGTATAAATAGATGGAGACACTAAAATCAAAACCATCTTGAAAATAATAAAAGCATACCAAAAGCTAAGAAATATACATATTCAAAAGATACTATCCAAGAAAGACCTAGGCATAGTACCTTTTTAGGTACAACCATTGCGAGGTTTCCCCAAAGGGATTCCATCATAATCAACGAGCTTGTAAGATCCTTTCTATAACACCTTAGAAATGATGAAATGTCCATACCACATGGACTCGAACTTACCCTTCCCTAGTTTATCATATCTCTGGTCATAGGATAAAACTAGGCCACCCTCATTGAAGACACAAGGTTGAACGGATTTATCATACTGCGCCTTGAGGCATTTCTTATGTGCCTCATTATCCAAGGCAGCATCTCTCCGAGTCTTGTCAAGGTTATTCAAGTACAAAAATATTTCTTCCTCTGTGAAAGTGTCTGGGAGAAGTTCGATGACAAGTTGTAAGGATGGAATATGACATTGAATCGGTAAGATAGCTTCAAGTCCATAGACAAGCTGGAATGGTGTGAAACCAGTGGCTATTTTCATAGAAGTCTGATAAGCCCAAAGAGCAGAAAAAAAATTTGTGGTGCCAGTTGGATTTATGATCTCCAACCATCCGATGAAGCATAGTTTTTAAAACTTTGTTAATGGCCTCTACCTGGCCATTAGCTTGTGGATAATATGGTGTAGTGTTTTCATGGAAAAAACTAGCTTGGAACTCAGTTTCTCCATCATTTGATTACGGAAATGGGATCCATGTTCAGTAACGATGAACTGTGGGACTCCAAATCTAGCTATGATATGATTTAATAGGAAGAGAGCGACAATATTACAATCTTCTGCATATGTAGGAATGGCCTCAGCCCATTTTGTGAAATAGTCAACGGCTACAATGATGTAACCATGCCCCCTCGACTAAGGTAGGATTACAATGCATGAAGTCAACCCCCCATTTGGATAATGGGCCAATGGTAATGACGGGGTGAAGCGGAGCAGAATGGGTGCTCTTTTTAGGATAAAAGTGTTGACAAGGTGGGAATTTTTTAACAACCTCATGACATTCTTTGAAGACAGAAGGCCAGAAATAACAAGAGCGAAGAAATTTTTGGGCTGTAGCCATCCCAGATAAATGACCGCCACATGCTCCAGAGTGGCAATCATTCAACACATGTTCAGCCTCCTCATGGGTGAGGCATCGTCGGAGAATAGAATCAATCCCACGTCTATACAAGGTATCATTCAGGATGAGGTAGTATTTCACGTGGTGACGGATACGGTGACGATTGTCATGGGATAAATGCAGCTGAAATCATTGTGTCTAAAGATAAATAAGCAAATCTCCATACCAAGGGTTTCTAGTGCTAATCAGAAACATGAATTCATCTGTAAGTGAATCACTGGGCTCAGATTCTATCTAAGCATAGGGAAGATCACACATGAGCTCGGCAACTACCAAGGATTTCTTTGATGTGGCTTTGGAAAATTCCAAATCAAACTACTGTAGTATGAGTATCCATCGCGAGTACTTGCCCTCAAGCACCTAATGAGTCAAGATGTAATACATAGGGTTCTGGTTTTCCAATACAGTGGTAGTGCAGACCAGAATGTAGTGACAAAAATTTTGTACAGCAATGATTGTGGCCAATGCTAACTTTTCCACACGTGAATAGTGAGTTTCAAAATCCATAAGATTCTTAGTGGCATAATAAATCACATGCTCCTGACTATGGAGATTTTTTTGCACTAAAACCATAGAGATGATAGTAGCAGAGGCAACAATATACAGAATAAAGTCCTTTGAATAATCCGGGGGGTGTATCATGAGTGAATGAGTCAGAGCGTGCTTAAGACTATCGAAGAAACCTTGGGCCTGGTCATCCTAGAAGAACAGGGTGTTCTTCTTGAGGAGACGCATATAACTGTGTGTTTTCTCTATGAAATTGCACACAAAATGGCAGAGAAAGTTTTATGTCCCTTGCAAACTTTGGAATTCAAGGAGATTAGTTGGGGCTGGTAGAGCTAAAATGGTGGCAATTTTCAAAGGATCAATCCGGATGCCATCTTTGGATACCAAAAAACCTAGCAGACGTCCTATCTCAACACAAAAAACACATTTATGTGGATTGAGTCATATATTATAATGACAGCATCTCAGGAATATCTCTCTAAGACGACCAGGATGGTCCTCCTGTCACTGCGAATGAGCAGGGAGGTCATCAAGGTATGGTTCAACAATATGTTTAATATCATGAAATGCATAGGACATTGTGCATTGGAACGTGGCTCCAACATTTTTCAAGCCAAAAGGTAACTTCTTATATGCAAAGGTTCCCCATGGGAAAATGAATGTCATCTTATGCTGATTGGAGGGTAATATATCAATCTGATTATAGCCAGAGAAGCCATCCATCAATGAAAATATGACACTTCCAATACAGTTGTTGATAATCTGATCAATATGCGGAGTAGGAGAGTTGTCCTTGGGACAAGCTTTATTCAAATCCATAAAGTCGATACAAGCTCTAATGGTGCCCTGCTTTGTATTGACAGGGAAAACATTCAATACCCATTCCGTCAGGGGTATAGGATAAATAAACCCATCTTTGAGAAGTTTCTCAATTTTAGCTTTAATAGATGTGGCCTTCCGAGGATGGAGTTGCCTTATTTTTTTCCTGACAGGTTTACCTGTGGGATAGGTTTTAATCTAATGGACCACAATGGATGGGTCAATCTATTGCATCTCTTCATAGGACCAGGAAAAAATATCAAGGAATTCTTTGAAAAGTGCTTTGTATGCTTCATATTCATCTGTCGAGTAGTTTTGACCAACATCAACATGCTCGATAGTATCAGGCTTGGATGATATGTCAATCAGACTCATCTAAGTAATGCTACAAAGGTTTCCTTCAGAATCTGTATCTTGCAACAATATGGGAATTTGGGGTACATTGACAATATCAGTAGGAAACAAAGATGCATAATCATGGCTAACTAAACTAGTGTTGGGGAGGAACATGGATCTATGATGGTGATCCTCCCATATGGACTCATCTATATTCATGATCTCCATAATGGACTCATCAAAAGGAAAAGTCTCAAAGAGATAATCTAGAATGGGAAGAGAAGGTTCTAACTAGTACGGTAAATGGTAAGGATCTGAAGCCACTAGATGAAGGTCATCAGTGTGATCATCAAAAAAGGTTTGAATGATGTCATACATTGCATCGTGTGGACTCAATGAGGTCGAATCAATAACTTGTTTGCCCTTAGTCTCGTAATCAAATGAGGCGATCATATGGACTGTCACTGTATCCATGCTAGCAGAAGTGGATGGAAAAATCCCCATAAGGGATGAGTCCTTCAACATGCCTACCCCAATCAACTGGTAAGGAGGAGGGGACTAGCCTAACATGGGGAAGTTATTAGCCGTGGAGGTAGTAACATTCGGCATACATAAATCAAGATGGTCAATGGTAACAATTCTCCCTAGATGAAAAAAGTGGACTGTTCGAAAATTTTGAGGCGACGATAGTCATGGCATAGAACCAATTTCTTCCTAGAAGGAGGTTGTAATCTAAGGGGGAATCTACCACTTCTACTTGAATGGAAACTTTTTTTCCCCTTATCTCGATTGCTAGGGATGATATGAGACCATGGGGTCAGAAACCCTGTCCGTTAAAGGCCTTGAGGGTCGTAGGTGATGTTACAAGCTCAGGAGAGCCGAGGGCCTTCCAATAAGACAGAGACAAAATCGAGGTCGAAGCTCCTTCATCTAGTACCATTCGAAAAACTTTGTTTCCTACTACTTTCGTAATGATCTAAAAAGCAAGTTTATGAGGTAACCTAGACTTATAGTTCTCAACATTGAAATGAATCAAGTTAGTATTATCCAAGTCTAAAGCTCCTAATGCTGTCAACAAGTTTTTGTGCTGTGTAGGGCAACTTTGGAGTACCTCTAAGGTAGACATTACACAAGGTTCCTGAGCGAGATCTTCAACTACATTATAAAATTGAACAGCTTGGGCATTGGGATTAAAGACAACCTTCCGAAGAGTACTCTTGGGTGGATGCAAAATCATGTTGAGAGTAGGCTTCTCGATAGATAGGGGGACAGTAGACAAGGATTCAGGAGAACTAGTAGAGGGAGTTTTCCTTGAAGAAGAATGATCTTCTTTTTTATTTGCGGGTTTGTCATAATTCTGACTTCGAGTTTCTATATTAATTGTATTCGAGGACATCATACGAATTTCCTCTCATGAACTAGAGTTACCCTGATTAGGCATGTGGTCTATCAGTTGTTGCTGAGAGGGAAAAGGATCTGTGAGTACTGTGGGTGTGGGATTTGATTTCAGAAATTGGGAGATTTCATCCTTACGAGGACACTCCTTTGAGAAATGGTCACCTCTGCATAGCAGACATGGATATTTTTCCTTTATTTTCAATTTATCGTTATCATTTTTGGTTGGTCTTGGATGCTCCTATTGGTTTCTGGGTTTTTTATTTCGATTTTTACCCTTATTTTTATTATTTCCCGAGGTTTGAGTACTTTGAATAGATTTGACCTCGGTGGAAACCTTAGGAGTCTAAGGAGTAGGGGTGCAAGTCTGGGTTTGCTTGGCAGGTTTCGCTACTGATGGGGACTGGATTGAACCAACAATCCCATCAACACGTACTTCTGCTAGTGGCTTGGTAGGATCGGTGTTGGGGAAAGGAGCTTGAGGAATCAAGTCATAAAGAGTTCTAGACTAGGAATAAACCAATTCTTGGTACTGATCCCGACTAATATCTTGCTCTTCAGTAACGACACGGCCCATGGCCACATCTTAGGCAATAGGAGGCAAAAAATATTTGGTAAACCAATCAGCTAATAACTGATCTGGAATAGGGGCCTTAATAATCCTTCTCTGCCTTCTCCACTCATGGATATGTTCAGATATGTGGGTGGAGGTGTTATATTGTAGAGAAGTTAAGAGATCAGTACCCTTTTCATAATTAATAGGGACCTAAAAGTGTGTAAGAAACACTATTTCCAATGAGCCAAAATCCACAAACAAATGTTGTGGGAGTTTAATGTACCACTTCGCGGCTGTACCGGTCAAAGTTCGCTAAAAAAATCGTAACCGAACTGAATCATCCATGAGGGAGTTTGAAGAACACCACAATTGGAATGTCATAACATGGTTCTTCGAGTCATCTTCCTACTTCCCATCAAATTTCAGGATGTCTGATGGTAACTTTACTAGAATAGGAGGCCACGAGGGATTATGTCGAATGGGGTCATTAATCAACTTGGACAAATCGCGTAAGTCCAAAGTTGGTAGGAGAGGTAACTAATAGTTGGGTTGTACATACTGGTAATATTGATATGACATATGATTACAAGTAAGACCATAAATGGACTGAAAGACAGGTTGCTGTGAAGAAGAACTAACAGAAAATCCACCTGCAGGGGGTTGGTTTCCGGGATCAGGACCACTAGGACCGCTAGGGCCTTCAAGACCACCAGGACCACCAAGACCACTAGGAGACAAACCACTAGACCTTCCAGGTCCACTAGGAGGCAAACCTCCAGAGCCTCTGGAACCACTAGGAGGAGGGATACCAGGCACCCCAAGACCATTAGGACCATTAGGACCACAAGGAGGAAAGTTTCCATATCCTTCGGGACCATTAGGCTCCCTAGGGGGAGGACCTCCATAAGCCAGTCCTCCGACACCTCCCGCAGTATGTATAGGTATCCCCCACATAGATGGCATGTAAGACCAGTTGGGTTGCCCCCATGGCGTAAAAGTATTACTAGCGTATGGAATTCCGGCACAAGGTATCCCTGTAGGATTGGGTGGATGATTAATGTTACCTATAGGTATTTGATAACCATAACCTCCAGAAGATTGAATGGTTATAGGTTGTGCCCCCAAGGGCTGACCTGAACTGGATGAGGGATTAACCGCATTAGTATGGGTGGGAGGGACATAAACTATAGATGGCTCTATATTAGAGGTCTGCCCTTGACTAGGTACAATTCTGGTGTCAGATAATGTAGGTCATGCTGGGGGTTTCCCCTAGCCACTAGAAGGTACTGGAAAAATGGGAATTGAACATTGGGCCCTAGGTGCAAAATACTTGGGAGGATTTGGAATAGACATAACATGGGAGGTGATGGGGTTGGTAATTTGACCTGGGTTGTGTGTTGTTACTGCATGATCTATAATCGGTTCAATGGGTCTCATAGAATTGGGAAGTGAACAATATCCCACAGGAACATATGTGGAACGTGATGGTGTCGGGCCTAATAGTTCATCTATTTGGTTTTCAATCTCCTATGCACATAGAATGGCAATGCGGTATTGCCTACATTCTTCTTCATCTTTAGAGGAGTTTAAACAGGTGCCAAATGATGCAATGGCTTGTCCTATAGAGGTATCCCAAAATTGATCATTGGGACCATAATCTGGATGGGTAGTATCATCAACATGACCTTCAGTGGGAGAATGGAGCGAGATATTTCCCTGAGAAGGTTGTTGGACCAAGGGAGGTGAGTGTGAAGAATATGGTCCTCCACATTCTGCAACCACATTATCTCCCACTTGGGAGGTGGTGGCAGTTCCTTGGTCAATAGCTTCCATTGGATTTTCTCCTAAAATAGGAATAAGATCAGGTGGCAAGCCCCGTACTCTTCTGGAGTGTCTTAACTCAGCTAGTTTGTATAGTTCCTATCTAACCTAGGGTCTAAAAAACTAGAAAACACACCAAAAAATTTCCCTACACAAGTTATAGGTCAAAACAAGCACACTTTAAAATGATAGGAGGATTTCAAATAGTAAGGTCTCTCACTAGGATTGTCAAGAAGGTTACACTCACGATATAACTTGAGGGTACGTGCGTAGTAATCTCCCCGAGTGTTGTTTTTGATGTATGGCTCCAAGTAAGATGGCCAAAGGGATTTTCTCAAATAGATAAGGTATCCTAGTGGGCTCTCCAGATATACTCAAGGTACGTGGGAGATCGAATCAGTAGTAGTGTTTTCTAATGCATAACCGTACACTAGGGGCCTTCCGATATACAATCAAGTTCGTGGAGTACGTTTCTATATACCTCAAGAGTACGTGAAAGGCCGTTCGATATCCTGACAATACGAGGAAGAACCGCGCGAGTCCCGGGATGTAATGCGGACAAATAATGATAGATCCTACACTTAACTATGCCCAAACACGTCCCTAACCTATCACTCCAATTACTACGTAAATTTTAACCTATAAATATCATTAATTTTAAAGTGGATGGTTAGGTGAATGCATGGTGTTTTGACAGAAAAGTAAAACCATGTAGTATGCTTATGCAAAATATTTCACTTTACTGTTCAGTATGCCTACTTACGAGAGGGAAAGAGAGTATTTTATTTTGTTTCAAAACCAAAAATATTTCCAAACAATAGTCTCGAACACAAAATCAAAGACAAGCAACACTTTCCAAACTGATTTCTCTTTTTTGAAAGAAATGAGAAGGGGAAGAATCTATTTTCCTAAAAGAAAAATAGGAAACACACGACATGAAAATGCACTATATCTTCAATTTTCTTAAAACATAGGCAAATCTAACTTAAAACTACCATTTTTTATTTATTTTGACAAGATAATACTAAATGCATAAGAGACAAAAAAACAAAAAGGGCTTGAAATCTTGTAAATCCAATCAGGGATCCGATGTCTAATGCTCAATAATGATAACCTAATCTCAGTCAAAAAAATTCTTTTTTAAAGGAAGGAAAAATAATTTCTCTATGCAAACAAGAAATGAAACCTAGAAGTTAATCCAGTGTCTTCCTTTTAGTCTATATCACAGAGATGAAAAGAGATCTTACTAACACCCTAAGCTTTTCAAAAAACAAGAAATCCTTTCACAATCACAACCAATAAGCACCAAAGTGAATGAACAATCAAAAGTATAACCTAGATTTTGAATTTTCCAATCAAACTAATCTTTAACCATAAAATTCTAAACCACAAGCATCAGATTTTGACACACAAGCCTGATAGTACAGGACTAAAAGAAAATCAACTCAATTTTTTTACAAAAAATGAGAAAAGGGAGGTCTTGGAATGAAGTCTACCTGACACTGTGCTTCTTGGATATTGAAACTGTGGTTCTATCCCAACACTGCTCCTCACCAATAGAACTCAAGCGGTGGCACTGCGGGTTTCTCACTAGGTTTAGGCGGTGGCACTGCTTCTTGCCCACTGCATAACCGCAGTTCCCTCTAAAATTCCAAAACACATAGAGAACAATAGATCAAGTCAGAAAAATACGAGATCAAGGTAAAAAATGATAGATTGAGAGTGAAAAAGAGCATAAAAGGTCGAAAATAATTCAGATATAGATAGATGTGGAAGTTTCAAACCAAAATCCACTGAGTCAGATAGCAGATCTGACTGAAGAGAGTTGGAGAAGGAGCCTGGATTCAGACAAGAGTTGAAATACTGAGGAAGATCAGATCAACTGATATATATATTCATTCCCCAGTGGATTCGCCAGGTTTGTTAGTGGGAATATTTCACCTTCTGTGGACAGAAGCTGTTCCTCGGGTGTGAATGGTTCAGATCCAGAACAAATGAACAGCAAAGGATGAAGAACCTCCCTAGATATCATAGATACCTGGAATTCCTGCTTCAATAGTAAATCTATTTACCTGCAATAAGATTAAACATGCAAACACATCAAATCTACCAGAACATAATCTATTAATCCATGTCAATGACTAAGGAATCCAACAACATTTACATGTGAAATCAAACAACAACAGTGAAGTGGGACGAAAATCATCTTTGCATTAAGATAAAAATGGAGAAGTTTACAACCAATTAAGCCTTAGTGTTGACATGCATCTCCATGAAACCAAACACTTTCATCCCCATAAGCTCCAAATTTGTTCTCTATGCTCTCCAATGGCTTGGGCCAAGTGGTCAATCCAACAAGATAACAATACCTCAATGGTTCTCCCCTTCAACCATGGATATGAGCTTGTATTTATAAGGCTCAATGGATAGGAATGGTTGATATATTTGTGGATGAGGTGGCCTCTAAGATCCTAGGATGAGGGATCTCGAGCTCAACTGACCCACAATGATAGGGATAAGGGAAAACATGAGGCTCATGATCTAGAATCCTTGAGAATGTTCTCTTTTTCCCATTTTACCCAGGGTACCGCTTTTCTCCTTCTATGATAGAGCGGTTCAAATAAGAAATGATTATGGCTCAAGGGCTATAAGCATTGGCACCGCTTATGGATAACAAGGCACAGGAGGTGTGAGCAAGGTACCACTCATGGATAAAGGGGAAAGTGCAGTGCTGATTCTTTTTATGAAATATTGACAATCAACATGGGTTTTCACTCCAAGTGCTGGGATTAAGGGCAAATAGGTATGTCAAAGGTCTTATCACATGATGATGATAGGATTTTGGTATAACACTTTTGCATTTGATTCATAACTGAGTCTATATCTCTAGTACTTGGTCATCCAACAATGCCATCAACATGAGGCCCAAGTTTAAACATAGACTCAAAATTTGACTTTGGACCATTAGGGATAATCTCATACAAGAGCCCATACTGAGTGTAAATCAAGTGTAATTGTTGATATCATAAAATATTTTTCTCCTCACTCATAACTCCGGACATAGAAAGATACTTCACAATATAATACATTAACGACTTGAGGAACCATTCAAAAAGAAACTTAGGTGGGATGTTGGCCTTCATCAACCTGTTTCTTCTTCACTGCTCCTGAATATGGTTAGAAATATGTGTGGTTATCTTGCTAAAATATTTGTGGCTTTATGTGTGGCTTTAGCTATGAGCTTAGTACTAGCATCATACCATACCAGGAGCTTAAAGTGGTTAAGGAAGGTCATGGATAAATTGTTGAATTCTTAATATGTGCCCCCATGCAACTCGATATACCATTTCACGGGAGGTCCTTTGAGGGTGTGTTGAAATAGATGTAAGAAGATAGATTCGTGGTTCAAATAATTCGAAGAGAACCACAAATTAAAAGTAGTAACATTCTCTATGAGGTCCTCACTGTTTTTACCTTTGAATTTTGGAATGTCCAGAGGAATATTAGCGGGAACAACCAGCCACATCGGATGGTGAGAAACCAGATCATTGTCTAAATTCAATAGGTTAGGAAAGTTCAAAGTAGTTGAGAAAGGGAAAAGATACTTTACCATCGGATTCCATGTTCCCTGGAAAGGTTAGTTCATGTAGGTCTGATCGTAGTAAAGGACATGTCCCTAGCAAGTTGGATTATAACCCCTTCCCATGTATTCCATATAAGGGTGCAATGGAACTTGATAATTTAGAGTACCTTGAGGATTAGTAGACATATAACCATAGTTATAGGATTAGTAAGTAGGAAGAATCATAGGTATATAAGGAGGTATGTAGCCTCCCGACGTGACCATATCAAATCACAAGGAATCCCTGAGGCTATATGGAACAACGTATCCTGAAGTAACCTTCTATACATGAGGAGGGAATGACATGAGAAACACATTCAAAGGAACACGTGCAGTGGATGATGGGGCTTAAGATGGAATATAATTTGTGCCACCAATGCTCACATCTCTAGTGTCACTAGCGTGAGAATGAACACCAGTGTTGTTCCCAAATGAGGTATAAGAAAATCCTACTAAATATGGAGAAGAAGGAGAAAAGTGACCACTACTGAATTGATCAACATGAAAATACATGCTAGTTCCCCTGGTTTCAATGCCAGGATCCATACCCCGATCGATGGATGATGATGGGAAAGTGTCAGTAAAGTCTGGCATTCCATACTTAAAGAGAACTGACCTAGTAGGAATATGTTGAGTCTCACTTCTTGAAGTTCGCAAGGAATTCCTTCATAAAGCATCTACAAAATCATACATATGGGGTATTGAATCATACAATCTACTTTCTACATGAGGGTTAGGATCAACCAGAGTCTCGGGTATAGAAACATGAGCATTCCTTATCTTGGAATATGGAGAAGGATGAATCTCCAGAGTCTTAGATGTAGTACTCAGGGAAAGACGAATGTTTCAATCACAATTGGTATTATCTCACCTAGAATTTATAATCCTCTTCTCAGGAGGAGGTGGAGAACCACAAGGAGAAATACCTGCCAAGCATCGATATTGGTAGAGTGTCGAAACTCGATCCACGATGACTCAACAAAAAAAAAACAAGACTCAACTAAATTACGATCCCTAGGTAAAATTAGTGTGCAAAGAGCACACTCTTAAGTAAATCTAATATATATGCAAATAATCCATAGGGAGGAAAAATTATCTCCCAAATGTATCATGTATGTTTCGACAAGGAGAGGCTTGAAACTCCCATACACTACAAGTGGAGGTTTTTAACCAATTATAGTGGCCCTCAACTTCAACGCATAAAGAAACTATGTTATCTAACCCCTATTTGGCTAGAACACTCACATAATAACCTATTCAAGTACCCCCCTACAATAACTAGATAAGGAAACTAAGTTCACCCCAATATAACCAATGCTTAGGCATGATATACCGTATGGGAAGGGTAACAAATCCCAAAGCTCGAAAGCACAAAAGGTACCTCAAAATCCCTCAGATATGGATAAGATCCTGGAAATATCTCTGGCACTACATAGAGAGTGGAAAGAGGATATCCCCACCATAAATGTGTATGTTTCCTCATGCTTAACTCTTGTGTAAGAGGAGCCTCCTGAGAACACTAATTATATCAAGGATTTCTCTTCTCACCTAGATAGATACCTACTTGTTTTGTTTTCTAGTCTTAGAAAAATTTACTCATGACAACCTATTTCAAGACTCTACAACCTATGATTTTTGGTGCACCTCTATCAAATAAAACGTGTAGTCCATTTTATGTTAAGATTTAATTTTATGGTTTTAATTACTTGGGGTTAATGATCATTCAACTAGTGATGTTATGACTCATTAATTAAATAAATATCCACACCTAACAAACAACACGAAGTGCAATTTTGTCTTTGAATATGGAAAAGGGTATGCCACTACATGAGATGCATAAATTTCCCTTCAAATATCAATGCAACCTTTCCCTATATGAAAACCTTATCACTATTCAACTAACCAAACCTAATGCAAACACTATTTTAAAAAATTCATCATGCACAAGCATGTGAAAAATAAAATATTTTTGTATTTTTTTAAATGAATGATATGAAAATGCAACAAAAATACTTTACAACTCCTAGACCTTGCAACAACTATCAAACAAAAACCAAGAAATTCACTGAGATAAAATGTATATAATGCACTAATATCAAAACAAAAAAGGAAAAAGGATTACAAGAACTGGTTCTAACTAAAAATAAAAAATAAATAAGTTCTCCAGATAGAAAAGAAGCAGTAAAAAGACATCAAAGGCACCGAAGAAGAATCAACAGTAGTCAGAACCCACCCAACATATTTGAAACAAAAAGTTCACACGAAAAGCTATGGGTATACATGACTTTGCAAAGAAAATCCATTTGTACATGTTATTTCTCAAAGAAAACCCACATGTATACACGACTGATACATCTATGATCTGTGTACAACAAGAGGAAGGTGGTAAAAAAGAAAGCAAAGAATAAAATTAATTCAATAGGAAAACAATAGGATAACATACTTCTGAACATGAGATAGAGACACAGAGAAACAAAGAGAAACTACAGCACATCGTGCACCCAAACCACAACCAAAAGGAACCTCTCCAGTGGAGTCGTCAATTTTGTTATAGGTAGAAACTTCCTATGGATTGGTGTGGATCAAAACATACTAAATGAAATTGGAAATAAACCCATTTCAATATGAAATAGATATAAATGATGCTAACACCAAGGGACATAGAACGTACCGTATTCCAGATTGTTGTAGTTGATCCCCATTGAGCTTTCCAACCACACTTTTACCTACATTCCATGCTCAACACAACAAAACATACAATCATGATAGAAATTAAGCGTTAGGCCTACTCTAGCATATATAAGTCTAGCATGTATAATCAAATGTAACTACATCCATGGACAAGAATATTCAGTCACACACACACAATGGACAAGAAATGGATATTTATATCAATAATAAACAAGGATAATAGTGATAAACTCTGTCATCACCTCGTCGAAATGAAGAATTGATTCCTCCACCTGGGCCTCCACCACTTCAATCCTCAATCTCAATGGTAATATCACAATACAATGGAAAGAATGGTAAGAGCAACAATGTGTTCTCAAAAGGACAAAGGAATGCATACTCAAGAATGTATGAAGGGGGAAACAATCCACTATAGTTTCCTTGCTCTCATAAGTTCTCCTCCTCTAATGCATCCAAGAGGCTCAATATATGTCTCTTCAATAGGAAGTGAAGGGTCAGGTTGGAATATTTCAAATCATATTGAATGCCAATAGTCAAGTTATTCGTGACTCATTGAGGAAAAATCCAAATATTTTATTTTTTATGCACATTTCCTGTTGTACATGGGTCACAGTGAGAAGAGTTTCATGTACACGTGACTTTAAAGCTAAAACCCATGTATAACAATAAACATGGGTTTTTTAGGAATTTATTGGAACATCAAAGTATATTTTCACCAAAGGGGGTCCAAAGAGTCTTCATACAGATAGGGAAGGACATAAAAACATGATCTACCAAGTGTGTTAAAATCAACTATAACAATGTGTTCATATTAACTTTCATTATATAATGAGGTGGAAAATCATTTGTCCCACTTGTATTTTGGGATATAATTCATCCATACCTCTTGGTATATAATAGAGGTGAAGGATTTACTTTTGTGCATACCATTCTTATTTAACATAAATTGTTGTTGATGTCAAATGATCGAATGATTGAACATGTTGTCATTGATGTCAAAGGATAAATTTATGCAGAGATGACTAAGAAATGTGGAGACTTCCTCACACACAAAGATGATTTGAAGATATACAAATGGAAGAATGTGGAAGTAAAATCCCACCATTACATGGATCATATGTGTGCATATAAAAATCCATAAAGAAGAATATTGAAAATAGAAGATATGAACAAATACCATTTGCATGGGACTCATGAAAGGAGAATATGAAATACAAAATTGGGTGTAAAAGTACCACAAAGGAAATGGTGTATGGGAGAGAATTATGAAGAAGAATAGTAAATCTGAACATTTACGAAAAAGTCACACAAATATGTCAACATATGTGCCCTAAATCCCACAAAGATAAATTGTGATAAGTGGCACATCAATGCATATCATATCTTGAAGAAAACGCAAACAGGTGGGGGCATTATTCTTGGATAAGGAACTTAATTTTTTTTCCATATATTGGTTGTTTGCATTCGATGTATAGGCTGTGTTTCCCTCCATTTTTTTGGAAATAATACTTATTTGGGCTCCTCCATGTTCAGTCACATCATTCCTTCCCTTTATCATATTTTTGTGTGGTCTAGTTCTCTTATTTTTTCTTTCTGCCCCATAGTTCATAAGATATCAGGCATGAGAAGCCATAGTTCATAACTTGGGAAACTTGTTTAAGTTTAAGTTTTAGCAGTCATAGGTCTATAAGAAGCCACAATGGCCTGATGACCTTCATCAACCTCTTGTGCATAAATTTAGTGGATAAAATTAGTAAATATTAGTATATTTTAACTAACGATGTATAAAATTGATAAATTTGAATCATTTAATATGTGTTTTATTATTTAGATAGTATTTTTGGAAATTTAGATAATTTATAATTAGAACAATTTTAATAATTTGGATAATTTATACCACTTCTAAAATTGTAATTTTTTGACTTTTTGAATATTTCACAACCTTCTTTTAATATTATCTGAGTCTTCCTTTAATAATATGTATGTCTCGAGTAAATCTGGGAGAAAAATTTCAAGTTCAAACTAAATAAAATTACATAAAAGTTAAGTCAAAATAAATAAAAGCATTGACATCACATCAAAAAGTGAAGAGTCAATCACAAGTCAAAAATAAAAACATCTCCTATTAAATTTTGAAATGATTTGCTACGCTAAAGTCAATTAATCCTATGAAACCCTCAAAAAACCAATAAGCCTAAGAAAACATAGAAAAACCAATAAAACCCTTGAAAAACCAATAAAAACAATGATATAATTATTTTGATATTGGAAAATTGGATTTAGACCTTTGTAAAGTAGTCAACCAACTCTAAAAAAAACATGAAAAAAACAATAAAATAAATGGTATAATTGATTTTAATATTGGGAAATTGCAATTTGACCTTTGTAAAGTAGTCAACCAAACCTAATAAAAAATGTAAAAAACAATAAAAGCAATCGTATCATTGACTTTGATATTCGAAAATTGCAATTTCACCTTTGTAAAGTAGTCAACCAAACAAGGAAGGAATGAAAAATAAAATAAAAGAAATGGTATCATTGATTTTGATATTGAAAAATTGTGATTTCACCTTGTATAGTAGTCAACCAAACCTAAGAAAATGCAAAAAATAGTAAAAGCAATGGTATTACTGATTATGATATTGAAAAATTGCACTTTGACCTTCATTCTAAAATTTAACAAATTGTGGAGAATATGTATTTTGGGAATGAAAGCAATGGGGGAAGAAGGGGATACGGTGGTTTAAGGTTGTGGGGTTGGTCTGTCTGTGACTGTCCTGATAGAGTCAGGAACCAATACCTCCTTTTGGGGAGAAGTGATTCAACATGAGTGAAAACGCGGATGGAGGGGAGCTGCCCCCTATCTAGAGCTCAAAAATGGAGATTGAGAAATGAAAAACAAATGTGCAAGGACCATATCTCCATTCATGGAAGGGAGGAGAAGGAACAAACAGGATAATCAAAGTAGGAATATCGAAGGGAGATTCTAGGAAACAAGGGCACTGTGTACCAAAATAAAAAATAGTTTTGAAGCTTCATATTCACTTGAAACATGTAATAGAGGACATTCAGGACATGAAAGAGCATTCCCTCATTGACGAATTTGTTGGTATGTGTCCAGCAGAGAAGACACTTGTGTGGTGGATAAACACAACCTGGAATACCCAAGGCCATTGCGACCTGTAACTGGAGGAAAAAGGCTTCTTCATGATCATATTCTTTAATGAAGCAGACAAAACCACAATCTTTGATAATGGGCCTTGCTTCCTTAACTTAGGAGGCCTCTTCCTCAGACCTTGGAAATAACATTTCAATCTTGATAAGGAAAACTTAACAATAGCCCCGGTTTGGATTCAATTGTATTCCTTACCAAAGGAATACTGGAAATAATAAATCCTCACAGATATTGGGAATATGTTGGGGATTTTTGTAAAAGTCTCAGAACAAACCAAACGTATGTGTTACACCTCCTATGCCAAGATATGTCTCTATATGAACATATCTAAGGATCTAGCAGATGGGATAGAGTTTTCCTGGGATGACGAAGAATGGTTTCAAGAAATAGAATATGAACATATCCCCTTTATATGTGGAAGATTCCACGAGCATAGACATAAGTTTTGTGATTGTCCACAAAACAAAAAAATGGTAGTCAACAAAGGTCAAGAAAATCAAGATGCAGAAGTTTTCATCAAAGTGGCTAACAAGAAAAGAACCGCGAAGATGGTAGCTCATTTGAAATCCATAAGAAAATTCAGACTCACAACTAGTTTGACACCCTACAAGCGGGAAATGTGGTGGACATCCAGAAATGTGGTGGACATCCAGAAATAAGGGCAACACCAAGAACAAGAGACAACAACAAATATTAAAGTCCAGACCCATAAATACACTAAGGAATCAAACAAAGAAGAGAACCCACCGCTTGAAAATGAAGGGGAGGATATGGATATAGGATATATTGACTTAGAAGGATTGTGTAATACCCCAGATTTGAACCCGTTTGCATTTAAATAAAATGATGTAAATAATCATGGTGTGGAGATAGGAAAAATACCCACCATTGATTTAGTGTTTATGTTTTGGAAATTATGGTTGAGCCGATGGTATTTTATGCTAGATAAACATTAAAAAATATATACATCATGTTAAATTTGCAATTTTAATTAAAAACCCACTGCCGGCTATGTCAACGCAACTAAATGAGATGGGGGAATGATTTTTCCTAAGGATGAGGGAGTGGGGGATTGGTAGAGTGGGAAGAAATTTGAATTGGGCAGAGCACCAATTATGGAAAAATGTTTTTAAATTTTCTTAGGAAACGAAACACCAAAAACGACCACTTTTCCCTCATCCGGCAATGTTTCATCGTCCCTCACGATTTGGATTGAACCAAAATGTTTTTCGAAACCCAGTTGGGTATTCACGCAGCAGCCATAAAGAAAAATGATTCTAAGCATGAACCCTTCACAATCTTCCCCTGTTCGGCAATTTGTTCCTTTCTCGATTTTGGTTTTCCCTGTGTGGATTGTTTCTCTTCATGTTTTCCCTTGTTTGTTAGTCATTTTCCTGAATACGATTTCCCATAATTCAATTTTGTGTCTTTGATTTTGAATAACTAGCAAACATTTTCATTTTGGTAATTTACAGCAATCGGTCTAGCACCAACAATGTTCAGAAATTCGTAAATTTATGTGTGTGTATGTAATCCCCGGCATCGGCTACATTCTAATAAATCCCAGGAATGATATCACTATGTGTGCATCCATGTTTTGCATTTAAATTGATTGAAGGAATGGAAAAAGAGTCTAGACTTTCTTGATAAGCCTAGTGTGTGAAAGAAACCCACAGCCCAATCTACAAGGTTGGTTTCGTTCTTTGTATGCCCTAAATAGCACTGGAAAGGAAGGCATGGCCCGAGGGACTGTGTAGAAAAGAAGGGACTGCTTCCTTGTTTTGGGTGTGTAATTGTTTAGAAATCAGGCGAGATTCAGTGTGGGTGTTCATACCTCTGGGGTTGAGATCACTATCTTAGCAGTCATTATTTCCACCTCCTTGGAATCCTGATAAACCCAACTGGAAGGATGTCTTGGCTGGTATCCTAATAAACCCATATGTTTGCTTGGTTGTGTCTCACGTCAATTTATGTAAGTGAAAACCACTTCCTGTGTCAGTCTGATAAACCCAACTATGTTGGCTTGACTGAGTTTTATTGTATCCTTGGCTATGGGGAAAGTCTTCTAGTGTTCCTTATTCCTTGGGGAAAATCATGCCTATCTTGGGGGTGACAGTGTTGCTGAGAGATTAAAGACCACACTGGTCTATGGTTGGGTGGAACGTTGCAGTGACATAGCTAGTTGCAGGACAAGCTTCTCTTAAGATAAGTATTCTTGTTTATTTAAGTTCTGCAGCTGTATTTTCTTAGGAATTATTATGAAATTATCATGAAAATTTTGAATGAATGATTTTATTCCCCTGTATATATCATGTACATTTTATTATGCATCTTTTTATTTATATTCTTTAAGTTCAATTCATTTTTACATATGTATTATGTTCATGGGGGCCTAGATTGCTTGGGTTGATAGATGTTGCCACGTCCTCTCTCCCGAGTAAGGGTTGGTGACGTGATATATTAGAAGTATCATGCTCTGCTAAATTACCAAATCATATTCCTCCTCAACAGGTCTCCCTTCTGGAAAAGGCCATCATAAAGAAAAAAACTACGAATTTTCTAGGAATAGCATCAGAATCTCCCAATGGAAAAGAGAAAGAAAAAAAATAAAAGAGAGGAACACACAGTAATGTGCAATGAATCCAACTTATTGGGGAAAATTTAGTAACCTCGAGGAAGTATCCAACCATATATGCAACTCTCATCTCTGTACCCAAATAGTTTCAAGATGCAGATTACATCCTCGAATTTTAGAGGCTATAATAACACCCTGAAGATACATCTTCTAAAAAGAAGAATAAAAAATGAAAACCGACTATTGTCTTTCTTCAAGAGACCAGATTCTTGGAATCATAACTCAAAGTTGTAAGGAAAACATTATGGCATGTTAGTAAATATATGGTAGTAGATGCCAAAGGAGAATCTGGGGGGATAGGAATATTATGGAACCCGAGAGAGGATGCTCTCACAGAATTCACCGCCTTGTAGTTTTCCCTTTCGACATATTTCAAGATATTAGGTATGCATACGTGGGGATTCATTACAAATATTTACGAACCACCTTGGGTCAAGAATAAGTTTAATTTTATGGAATCCCTAAATACTTTAAGAACGGATGTGGGGGGAGACCATGGATTCTAGGAGGCAAATTCAATGTGGTCAAAATCCTATAAGAAAAAAGAGAAGGAATACGAAAGTTAAATCCCATCAGCGATTACTTTTATGAAGTCATTTAAGACCTCAATCTAGTTGATGTCAAAACTTCTAATCATATTTACACTTGGAATAACAAGAGAACATGGGACAGAGGCATTGCATGTCATTTAGACATCTTTCTGGCCTCAAAGTCTGTAAGGATGGAAGGAGGAGAACTGACTGCCATGGTATTTCCCTCAGTCGGATCGGACAACTAGCCTATAAGTCTGGAACGAAACATAATAGGGATAAATCTTTGAAGAACTTTTCGTTTCAAACAATTCTAGCTCCTCCGGCCCGAATTCTCGGAGAAAATCAACAAATGGTGGTTGGACCTCCCTCCCCCTAAAGGAGATCTTATGGACCAATTTCAACAAAAACTCAAACTCATGAAAGACAAAATCAAAATATGGAATAAGGACTCCTTCGTAAATTTTTTCCAAGTGAAAAAGGAGTTGGATAGAAAGATTCAAGAAGTACAGCAAAGGGGTATCTATCATGGCTTTAGGAAGGAGGTGAGATCTTAGGAGAAATTCCTGCTCCAAGAATTCAGCCTAAGAGAGAAACAAGAGGAACTCTTCTAGAAACAAAAATATGGATTCAAGTGGCTTCAAGAAAGAGAACGTAACACCGGATTCTTCCACAAATCATCAATCCAACATTGACATGGAAACCACTTGGAGAGTGTTATAACTAGATCTTGTTCTTAGTTTATCTGTTCCTTTTGTCCTCTTTTTTCAACCGTTGGTTTAAAATGATTTTATATTTTATGTTGATTTTAAGA
>LPNX010220672.1:264325-299992 GCA_001517045.1 Pseudotsuga menziesii
AGAGAATGAAAAAAGAGGATTGGACCATCACTGAAACCTAGGAGAAATTGGAAAATAAGCTGAATACCTTCTTTTTCAACATCCTAGAAGAGTCAGAATGTGATTAGAATGAAACCCAAGAAAAAGGTTTTATGAAATATTCCAAGGGTTATTATTGATGAACGTAATTTTATTCAAATGAAGCCAATTGATATGGAGGAAGTAGAAGCAATTGTCAAACAAATGGATGATGACAAAGCTCTGGGACCTGATGGGTTCACTATGAAATTATTTCACACTTTTTGGGATTCATTGAAGGAGGAAGTGTGGTCTATGGTCAAGGACTCTAGAAAGATAGGAAACATTCTGAAAGTGCTCAATTCCACCTTCCTTATGCTCATCCCCAAAGAAAATGGCACATAATATCCTAGAAAACTATGACTGACCACCCTATGAAATCTCATATATAAGATCATATCTAAGGTGATAGCCAACAGAATCACACGCTTGCTACCAATCCTCACATCACGGGAATAGGTTGGTTTTGTCGAAGGGAGGAAAATACTGGATGGCATCATTTTTTTGCATGAAACCATTAATTCTCTAAATATCAAGAAATTCCAGGTATGTTGTTGAAACTTGAATTCTAAAAATATTTCGATAAATTAAATTGAAAATTCTTGTGAAGTGTCCTCTAGACATTTGTCTTATGAGACCAATGAACAGAGTGGGTTATGAAGCTTGTCTCCTCATCATTTTTCTATATATTGGTAAATGGAACACCAACACAACCCTTCCTGGTCTCAAGAGGGATTCATCAAGGATACCCTTTGTACCCATTCCTTTTTATCATCATTGCAGAAGGACTGGTCTGAATGCTCAAAAATTTACCCAACAAAAATTAGCTTCATGGGATTCACCTAAGCAAATAAATGGAACCACAAACCCACCAACAATTTGTAGACGATACAATGCTTATGGGGCCTTCCACTATACAAGAGGACCTAGGTCTAAAGAAGGGGTTGACTATAGTTCTAGAAGCCAGTGGGATAGAAATAAACAGGGAGAAGTCTCAGGTGTATTTTTTCAACACCCCGAAAGTCATAAGTTGAAACATTCTTAGACTCCAGGAATTCTCAGAAGGTGTGTTATCCTCTAAATATTTGGGTGCACCATTAGCAGATTCCACTATAAGAAAAATATCTTGGAAGGGATTACTAGATAAATAAAGAAAAATCTTAGCCAATAGATCTTCAGGGCTCTTAATCTTCCAAGTAGCCTAAGCCTGGTTTAGTCAGTACTTCAAACCATGCCTCTTTACCTCTTCTCTGTAGTGGCTTCCCCAAAACCTATGATAAAAGAAATACAAAATATTCAAAGAAAATTTCTTTGGGGCGGGACAGAAGGACATAGGAGGTGGGATTTGGTTAATTGGAAAACCTTATGCAAACCAAAGTAAGCAGGGGGGCTAGGAATCAGAGACCTAGTCAGCATAAACAAAGTGTTGGGGGATAAAATATGGTGGAAATGGATTTCCCACTCTAAGGAAACTTGGGAAAGGTTGTAGAATAAGAAATATGCGTCACAATTGTCGAAACAGTAGTTGATTAGATTCAAGGAGGATATTCCACGACCAAGCATATGGAAATTTTCCCAATAAAAAAAGGGTCTTATCCAAATCCATTGTTTTTTGGAGGTTAGAGATAGGAATACGACACTTTTTATCTGGGATGCATGGCGACAAGAGCCCTATGTAGCCAACCAAGAAGATATCCCTAAATTACTCTATTGTATATAGAACAACACATTGGAAAGGGTGCAATATTTTTGGGATCCCCTGTCAGCCGATAAACATTATAGCACTTGAAAACCGAAAGAATCATGGAAATATTTCACCCCTAAGGACAACATTGAAGATTTCTATGATGAACTATGCAATAGGAATATCCCTAAGAATGTCGGTCTGGAAAATATTAGATGGGGCTATTCCAACGTGGGAAACTTCAATATCAAAGAGGAAATAGGGTTCTTGATGGAAACAAATAATGGAGAAGGAGAGGAAATGGTGGAAAATATGGGGAGGGAGGTGCTGGCCCAAGGTCACGTATTTCAGCTGGCTACTTCTCACAAGACGTATCCTGAGATGGGATAATATACATAATTGAGGGTTAATGAGACCATTGAGGTGTTTCCTATATGAATAATTGAACGGATTTAATGTTACAAGTCTGAGATGCATACCTAAACACTATCTAAGTTTGTAAATTAAATTAAATTTCTGATATTTGAATTAAATCCACTCATAGCACATTCAGACTAGGAAAATAAAGGTTTCTTTTTGGAAAAATTTGCAGACAGTGGAGTAGGCAGTAGGAAGAAAAAAAAGAATGAGTTATGAATATTAAATTCCTTTCCCCTAACACATTTATATTGGGGACCATTCCGGTTTCAGATTCCACTCCATGCAAACTTACTCCGACGCTTCTGGGTCACCCAACCGTGAAACTACGGAAAATCCTTTCGTTCTTCCAACCAAGAGATTGGGGATAATTTCAGAGGTTTTATCAATCCTTCATACAACATAAAATATTATTTTTAAAATATTATAATATATCTAGAGTTGTCTAGAGGATTTAGGGAAGAATTGGCAATTTCAAGCAATTTTGGCCTAGTAAGACCCTATGGAATGGAGGATCCCAAACTATAGGAAAAACCAAAATAAAATATAATATTGGGTTATGTATTTGAATTTAGGTATTTCATTGAATTAAATTAACTTACATATCTGTATTTGAGTGAATATAACTCATTTTATAGCAGAAATGGAAAAACTAGTCATTTAAAACTAGCATTCTAGATGGGGTACAAAGTAAATAAGATAATTCGTAGTAGAGTGACTTATGTACTATAAATGAGGTATAAAATATATGTATAAAACTTCATTTAACATATAAAATCCCTCAAATAATTCCCACAACCTTGCTTATCCTCTATTGCACTCAGATTCATCAAATTCCCCCATTACAATGATAAAAAGGGCTTTTTAGGTGTTCCCGGTGAAGGTAAAATTTCAGGGACAGAGAAATTTCGACATAATAAATATAAATTACAGATTTATATGATTTTATACATCATAATAATATTATATACTTACCATTACATAAGGAGACTCCAACAATGGTCGGCAGGAGGCCCATACTATTACTAGAAAAGTGCTGAGAGCGTAGGTGAAGTATGTGATTCATTGGAGCTCTACCTAAATGTGATGGAGGTGAAAAAATATTTCTGATATTACTTCAAAGGCTGAAACTCAAGCACTCTATACTTGCAAGTAGAAGAGAATAGGACTAAAGGAGTGGGGAAGGAAAGGCTCGGGGCTCATCTCCCAAGTGTCTGAGGCTCATCACTTAGAAAGGAATGCTCACATATGCATAAATCAATAAACACATCAACCAAACTGGGTCAATGGGGTTGAAATTTCCTTTAATATAATCATGGGTGACCCCTTTATCAAGTGGAGGCCAATGGTGAACTATGAGAGCAAGTTAACCACCTAGAATCCCTAACCCTAGCCACACATATGCCTTCCTTGGGAAATTTAGAATGTAGGACCATGTGGAATTTTTTGCATGTCCAAACCATCCCTCTAATTTAGTAGTTTTTCCCTCCTTATTCAATTAATTTATGCTTTTTTTTATGACAACTTTCTTCTTTTCTCTGCTTTTGAGACCGAGTCTCCATTAGTGAGACCAATTCTCCATTAGGAAACTGTGCTCTCCCTCCAAAACATTCCTATTTTTTTCCTTACAGATTTTCTAATTTCTCCAAGAGGAAACTATGCCCTCCTTTGCAAAACTTTCCTGCTTTTGTCTCTGGATGCTTTTATGCTTCTTTTAGGAACTTTCCCCTTTCGCTCTCTAATTTATTTTGTCATAGAGTTTCCTCCTTTCTACCTTGGAAAGTTGACTTTCCCAATGCGCCCCCATGACATGGAAAGATTATTTCCACGTCATTAATTTGCATAATTAATAATAGTTAAGAATAGAAATTAAATACATGCCTCAATAATAATTATTAACAAAATTTCCCTAGGAAGATTAATTAATTGTCAATTTGAACCCCTAGGAGTTTTAGCGTGGTCAACACTTTTAATGATCAAATTGAGGGGACATGATAGTCCTCCCCTCCCAAATCTACTTGTCATCAAGAAGAAGAAAGGTAGGGTGCTGCAAGATTTTCTCACCCTCCCAAGTAGCATCTTCACTACGTAATCATTTCCACTATATCAAATATTCCTTAATTGTTTTGTTCCTTAATTTCCTTTCTCTTCCCATTAACATTTTCTATGGTACTAAGAATAAATGGCCTTCATCATCCAGAGGTGGCGTCTCCTTAGAAGATACTATATGTTTTCCAACTTCTTTCTTCAGACAAGACACATGAAAAAAATATGGATTTTGTCATTTACTGGCAATTCCAATTCATATGCCACTTCACCAACCTTTCTAATAATCTTGTAGGGTCCATAAAACCTTGGATAAAGTTTTTCAGCCCCTTTGTTCTTTATGGAGGACTGTCCATAAGGTTGCATCCTTAGGTATACTAAGTCTTCCACTTGGAAATATATGTCTATTATATGCTTATCTAAATAAATATTTTCTTATATCCGAGCCATCTGGAGATTGTCTTTCAATTCCATTAAGATGTTTTGGTTTTCGTGCAAAAAATCTTTAAATTTTTGTTTCCTACAATATCCAAACATTAATTATGCAAAATTCAGAGCTTCATACCCATACAATGCTAGAAAAGGCGTCATTTTGATAGAAAGATGAAATGTTGTGTTGTAACAGAACTCACCCAAGTGGAGCCAAGTTTCCCAAGATCCTTTCTATCCTATAACATAGTTACAAAGGTATCCTTCAAGCTAATGATTCACCCTTTTAGTTTTCCCATCTGTATGGGGGTGATAGGTTGTTCTCATGTTCATATTTGTTCCAACTAGATCAAACAATGCCTTCCAAAATCACTAGTGAACTTACTATCTTTGTCACTGATTATAATTATGGTAGTCCATGCAGCCTGAAAATGTCTAGGAAGAATAGGGAAGCAACCTCACTAGCATAAATAGTGGATTTTACTACAAAATAGTGTGCATGTTTTGCCAATCTGTCCACGACAACATAAATAGTGTCTTTCGCCTATGACTTTTGAAGCCTAGTGATAAAGTCCATGGATACACTTTCCCATTTTTATTCTAGAATAGGAAGAGGCTGGAGAAGTCCAGCAGGGTGTGTGTGCTCCACTTTGTTCTGTTGACATACATAACAATCATTCACATACATGAGAACATCATCTTTAAGTCCCTTCTAAGTAAATATCTCCCTTACCTTCTGGTAAGTCTTTAGAAAACGAGGATGACCAGCCACTGATGCATCATGTGCAACATCTAAAATATTCCTCTTTAGTGCAGATCCAAGCAATAAGAAAATTCTATTTTTGTAGTAGATGAGCTCATCATGAAATTTTTAGTCTTCATTTTGGTTTACCCCATCCAAAAATTCACAAGAAAACTTATATTTGGAATATTCAGTAGCCAACTAAATTTTCCATTCATTAAACATTTGCAACAAAGAGAATGTTGGATTAGGGGAGAGTGCATCAACCAAAAAATTCATTTTTCTCTTTTTATACTAAATGTCAAAATCATAAAACTGAACTTTACTCTCCCATTTTTGTTTCATATCATTAAGTTCCTTTTAGGTAAGGAATTTTCTAAGACTGTTGTGATCAATCTTCATAACGAATTTACCTCCCACCAAGTACTGCCAGAATTGGGCCAAGGCATGTAAGATGGCCAACGTCTCCTTATCATATATGGAATAAAACCTTTCATGTGGCTGTAATTTTCTGCTCTCAAATGCAATAGGAAGCCTATATAGCATCATGACAGCTCCAATTCCTACACCAGAAGCATCACATTCAACCAAAAAAGGTTTGGAAAAATCAGGCAAAGAAAGTACTGTACAATTGCTCATTATCTCTTTCATTTTCTAGAAATATTTTTCAGCCTCCTCACTCCAACTAAATGTTCCCTTCTTAGTCAGATCTTTCAAGGGTGTAGTGTACCGAGAATATCATTTGACAAATCTGCGGTAGTAGTTACAAAGTCCAGTGAATCCTATCAATTCCGTGAAGTTACATCGGTTGGCCCATTCCAATATGACCTTTATTTTTTCTGGATCTACCTTGACCCTTTCTTGTAAGATCACATGGACAAGATACAATAGTTCTTTCATGCCAAACTCACACTTTGACATATTGGAAAAAAAGACAGATCTTCAAGCATAGTAAGTACCTTTTCCAAGTGGTGCGAGTGCTCCTCCCATGTCATGCTATAGATCAAAATATCATAAAAAAACACAAGGACATACTTACGAATATGTTTTCTGAATACCTTATTCATGCATGATTGGAAGGATGTTGGTGAATTATTTAATCCAAATGGCATGAACAGAATCTCAAAGTGGCTAAAATGACAAAGGAAGGTTGTCTTTTGTATTTCTTCCTCCCTCATTCTAATTTGATGGTACCCTAACCGAAGATCTATTTTGGAGAAACATTTGGCTCCATGCAGCTCATCTATTTGGGGAATTGGGTACTTGTTATTTATGGCCTCCTTGTTCAAATATCAGTAATCTATGCACATTTTGAGTGTCTCGTCCTTCTTCTTCACTAGAACCACCAAAGAAGAAAAAGGACTAGAGGTTGGTCTGATGAGTCCCAACTCAAGGAGCTCCTTGATGGCCTTCTCAATTTCATCCTTGAATCTTTTTGGATGCTTATAGGGATGGATTTTTATTGGAAGTGTACCATATTGTAACTCAATCCCATGTTCAATGCCACAGTTAGGTGCTCTACAATGTGGAAGGTCCTAAAAACCCCCCTTATCATTATGCAACAATTTTTATATATCTTTGGGCCAGGAGGAAACTTTGGCAGTAGTTCCCTCAATGGTGATTTGGAATTCAACAACCCATTCAATGTATCCATGCCTCATAACATATCTCATACTTTTGGTAGAAATTACTTGGTTGGGATAAGTATTGATGCCTTTAAACACCATTGGTTTTCCTTCAGCATCCTTGAAACTTATTTGTAGTATCCATTGTAACCCCAACACCATCTTGGTGTCTGCCACATTGGAAAAATAAAAGTTGTCTTTCACAACATAGTCACCAATGTTTAGTTGCATATTTGGAATCCATTGGTTGTCGCTCCATGGTATGGTTACCAAGAATGACCAAAGTGAATCCTTCAAAGGCATAAATAGTATTTTTCTCCTCTCCACTAGGAATTAATCAATAAATTTATGGGTGGAAACCCCATCAACAAGGACTGTTATTTTATGCCCTTGCAGTACTCCTTTCAACCTTAAATTATGGAACTGGGGTACTCCATTGACCACTACAATTTTTTTGCTAGTTTGATGGGGTTGCTCCTCTTCTTCTTCTGTTTCATACTCTCCATCAGCCATCTCAGCTTCTCCTACCACCTCTTCATCACTTTCAGAAAATAATTCAATATAGTGTGATTTTCCCTTCACACATTTGTGACTGGGATCCCATGGTTCTTTGCAGGAAAAACATAGCTTCTTCCTCCTCAATTCATCCTGATCCTTATAGGAGTAGTCTCTCTTTCCAAGGTAAGGAAAATTTCTCATAGGACATACTTAATTATGAAATTTATGAGGCATAGAAGGTCTGGAAGGATACTTGGTGCTCGAAATTGCATCCTGCAAGTCACTAGTCCTGCTCACTACTTCCTGCAAAGTGGTGGGTCAGTAATCCTTCATTGACCCCTTAAATGGTTCAGCCAATCATTCTGTAAACAAAAGGATTGGCCTTGATTCTAATTTGTTAGTGACCATTACATCCACCTTTTGTAAATCTAATATTTATGCTTCTGGAGTTCCAACATGTATTATGTGTGCCAAATCTCAAAAAGATATATCAGGATCTCTCTGATCAAATCATTCTATTAATTTTCTAGTGAACTCCTCATAGGTGACTACTTGATCACAAACTATTATTTACATTCCATGAAACCACATGGAAATGGCCTAACCATCAATATGTAAGGCTTCCAACTTGATGGAATCCCTTTCTTCCATAGGATTCAACTGAAAATATGTATCCATTTTCTAAATCCAAGATCTCACTAAGAAATTGGAAGTACCATCAAAATATGGCAAAGTGATTTTCTCAATGACATTCTTTAATTCATAATTATTATATGGATGCATTGAATATCCTCTTGGCTTCCCGCTAAATTGAGTCTCGCAGAAATATTTGAATGGAAAATCCCTTCTGCATTCTTCACTCAATGACTGATACATAGAAAATTTCTTCTCCCATGTAGAAATAGTTTTAGTCCGTGCTTCATGGTATTCCTTTGGTGTCTCTACAAATTTGGGCATAGTAGGTCAAGGCTGCAACTTAGGTTCATATCTATACTCTAAATTCCTATTCTGAGGCCCAGTATTGGAGAAAATAGAGACAACCATGACCTTTATTTCTTCACATTGGGAACCAGTGCTGCTCCCTTCTCCATCTTTCACTCCCAGTTGTTTAGCTAGGAATTATCTTGTGTCTTGACTAGACTGTATGATTTTAGTTCAAATGCCTTGCAGAATTTCAAATTTTTCTTAACAAAGATCCTGAATTCATCTTTCTCATCCCTTTCTTCATGGAATTTTCCATCCATAGATTCTACTTCCTCCTCTTAAGGGATATTTCTTTTGGTATCAGAATTGTAATTTGGACCTGTTATAACTAGATGTTGTTCTTAGTTTATTTATCTTATTTTTCAAATTTTGATTTACTATGACTTGACATTTTAGGTTGGTTTTGAAAATTTTTGGCAATAATACATTTTTGTTTGATTTTATATTTTAAATGATTTTGGTTTATTTCATTTTATTGGTGTTTTAAAAGTTTTTGGGCTTATTAGTAATTATATATATCTCTAAAGGTCTGAAAAGCTTATAATTAACTTTAATACAAAGTTCAATTTTATGACTAACCTTCATTTTTAAGTTATGGTTAAAAAATAGGCAAAAAAGGGATTCCTGTAGTGCAAGAGTGAATGTCAGTAAACAGAAGCACTACAGGAATCTCGAATTATTAAAAAACATGGCAAAGAAGAACGGATGTTCAAAATCAAAATTATTGGGAGTTGTTAGAGACTTATGAAGACTAAATGATATGTGTTTGGAGCCCAGTGATCATTACAACAACTGTATGAAAGGAGATCAAGATTAATGAGCAGAAAATGCGGTTGTTTGAAACTGAGATCGATGGAAGCTTTTGGACACATGATGGTGCATATTTGATCCAGGGGGTCATTCGTCTTTAAAGATATATTGATCCAAGATAAAGAGGAAATGGTTCAATGGCAAAAGAAAATGGTACAATGGCAGCCATGTTTGGTAAAATTCAATACTTCATCACCTTTGAAAATGGGGTCAATGCATTTCAAGATGTTTAATGGTTCTTAGCTATGATAAAAAAACATATCTAAGCTTAACCTTATCCCATGGGTCGACTCTAAAAGGGTTGTTGCTTTCCCACATGTCCCGAAACCAGACTTTGCATATATGTCATGAACCCCGTTCAATGGTTATGTTATGCCAAAAACCATATGTTAAGTTGGACGGGGATTACCAAATGAAACCATGATATAATACATACATACATACATATATATATATATATGTTACAATGTTGGCGGGATATTCATGTGGCGTATATTGCATAGCTCGGTGACATTTCCATTAACCGTTATGAAAAGGCTGCGTAGTTGGTTCACGGTCTGTTGACGAATCGGAGGTCGGAAGGGATCTCCTTCCGCAACGGCGGAGGTCGAAAGAGATCTTCCTTCCGCAACATCGGAGGACGGAAGCCTTTCCCCTTCCACAACGGTGGGGCTCACAAGCCTTCTCCCTTCTGCAACGGCGGAAACTTAAAGGACGTTCGAAGCACGGATCGGAAGTCGGAGCAATAGGCAGTCCGCTGTTAGAATAATCAACCCATAGTTTACCCACTTAGACATTAATTCATTTATTTTTGTCTTATTTGCCTAGTTCATGTGTCCCACCTTGTGCAAGTTGCTAATTGCCTATCCATAGAGGTCAAAATTTCCATATCTGACTCATGTAGTGCTTGGGAAAGCCTTAGGAATCAAATATACTTTATTCCTAGCCTCCTAGGTGCCTATCTGTTTTTTCTGCTTTATTGCCTGTTTTTTCAGTGTTTTAAGGCACGTGGGAAAGCTAGACTAGGTGAGGTGAACTTGTTTTTTGTCCTACACATCCCCCTCTCTTTTCTCCATGCAAAAGCATGTATGAGCTGCCATTCCACCAATATTTAGCTTGCCTATGCCTTTTTTCCAATTCATGAGCTCCATGACATATTTGGGATCCAGCTTTTACACCTATGGGGGATTTGCTTATTTTTTGTAAGACTGCTTTATGCTAGATTTGGATGCTTCCTCATGCATTCGATTTCTTCATGTATTCTATTTATTCAGCAGCCTATGATATTACAAGGTTGGCTATTGTACACTCATTTAATATAATTTTGTGTTATAGCTCCATATTCAGTCTCCATTGTTAGCAATTTTGCATGATCAATTGATAATTGTTGTGGGTAAAATTAATCTACTACTGGCATGAATTTCTACATGGTATCAGAGCCATTGTAGGTTGTTACTCTCCTTCAAAAATTGTTTTGTAGGTTCAACATCAAGACTGGGAGACTTCTACTGATAGCCGGGACAGATTTTCTAAAGCTATGGATTCACAGAAAACTATCTTGACTCCCTTCAACTATTTTGAATGGAAAGCAAAGATGGAGATATTGTTGAGAGCGAAAGGCCTCTACAGGGTGACTATGGCTACAGAAGCAGAGCCCAATGCTGATGCAGAGAAGATCAAATGGCACAATCGGAGAGATGAGGCCTATGGCCTCCTATGTCTCAGTATTTCCCGAGACCTCCTTTTCCATCTCGATGGATTAAATTCACCGGATCAAGTATGGGAGAAGCTTTCTGATCTTTTTGGAAAGACAGATGAGATGAGGGGACATCAGATCGAAAATGAGCCGATTTCTCTGAGTCCCAGTAGCTTTGAATCCCTGCAGCTATATTTCTCCAAGTTCAAAGCATTAGTTTTGCAGCTGAAGGAGTGTGGTATCTAAAAGAAAGATGATCAGCTCGTATTGGCCATCCTCTCGAAGCTAGGACCTGACTACTCAGTATTTGTTTCGACCTTCTATGCCACAAAACTCACAGCTCGAACCTGGAAGATGCCTAGCCTTGCAGATTTCATGGAATCTCTCACACAAGAACAAGACAAGATGGTGATGATGGGCACCATCAAACCATCCAAAGATCAAGCTTTGATTGCTGGAGATTCGAGGGTGGATCAAAAATCAAAAAGAAAGCTAAAAAGCCACCTGAGCAAAAGAGAGACAAGAAACAATCTCCAGAGGATCAACAAGGTCCCAAGAAAAATACCCAGAAGAAGAAAAACAAAGGTGAAATGAACAAGTGCTCATACTGTTCGAAGGGCAATCACACTGAAAGCTCTTGTATGAAAAAGCAGATTGATATGCTGACCCAACTCCTGGAGAAGAATGGCATCTCCCTTCCAGAAAGCTCAAAGAAGAGAGAAGGAGGATCAAGTTCAGATGACAGAGAGAGAGAGTTCATGCATTGGTTGCTGGCACATCAAGCTCACCCAGTTTTATTCTGTTTTTCATAGCTAGGGAAATATTTGAATTCTCGTTCCCTAGCAATGATGCCAATATTTTATCACTCATATTTTCCTTGGGTTGTATCAAGGAAACCACGAGGTAACCAAAAAAGAACTTTAAACTGTATTCTGACCCTATACATCCAAAGATGTATCTATAAATAATTTAAATCTTTTTCACTAAATATTTTCAATAACAAAACTCAGAAGATCATATTTTTTTATAGTAACAATTATTTTTTAAGTTAAATAAGGAAGTCTTGAAAGAAATCATTGGGAAATGGAGTGAATAAACAAAAATGAGTTGAGTTGCAAGATGTTGGATTTTGAAAAGAAACATGGACAACCACACGGTAGACACAATTTCCTCATTATTGAGGCATTTGCAGGTTGATTAGCAGACAAAGGAAGATAGTTCATTTAAACACGGCACCTAACTAGGGCGACTATAGTAAAAACTTTAGCAGAAAATGTTTAAGAATGTTTGAATCAATGAACTTAGATAATCAAAGATGAATTTTAGTTCATAAAAATATTATTCAAAAATGAAGGAAGATACAAAATGAAATGGGAAACTAGAAAAACAATCACATAAGAACATAACTGATTGAGAAAAATAATTTCACTAGAATCTCTTCCATGGAAAGTTTTCAACATTTCTTCTTTACAACTTTATTCATCTTCAAAAATTGAAACCATTACAATGAAAGATCATGTCTTCTCTTAAAATTCCAATATAAAAAAAAATACATCTGCTACATCTATTTTTATATAAAAAAAGTACATCTACTCAGTGTCCATTTTGAATTCAAACTGCCTTGATAGAAACACTTAGAAAGAGAAAGACATGTTAACTAGTTTCCTGCTTTTAAAGTACATCTACTCAGTGTCCATTTTGAATTCAAACTGCCTTGATAGAAACACTTAGAAAGAGAAAGACATGTTAACTAGTTTCCTGCTTTTTAGGAGGCCAATTCCTAAAAAATAGAATTCAAAGCCCCGCTTGTGTATTTCAAATGGTAATAGTGTATTTCAAATGGTAATAGTTGTGTAGAACACAAGAGAGTTTTTTGTAATTCAATCAGTTCCCAACACAACCCATGTTTCAATTTTATAATATTCCCCTTAGCCATTTATTCAGAATCTATATTTGAAATTGATGACTAAAACAAAGAATTTTAAATTCTGGAAAAAATCACCATAAATATCACTTATATTCTCCCAAACCGTAACACCTGCGTAAAAGCTTGGGAAAAAAATAAAATTAGATGAGCCATGTAGAAGAACATTCTCTTTCATTTTTTTTAAATTCCTCTTCATTTGTCCCAAACAACTATTTGAATTTACCCACTAAAACAATCATTTTCAGAATATGGAGCGTCTTTCCTCTGCTAGTTGTTTAATTGGGAATACCTGCTGATGATGGTATTTTGAACGTCTAAAGATGCAATTGACACTACCAGTTACTCTTCAACTAAAATAAATTCCTGAAAATGTGAGATTTGGATGCTAAATATTCTACCTGTAAATGTTATGTATCATTTGCAAAACCGGCCTTTTTAAGCTTAAAATAACTCATTATAATAAAGATAATATTCATTTTTTGCAATCACAATATCTATTTGTTTGACCAATTCAATTGTCTGCAGAGATTCTTCATTAGAGATTGTTGTAAGAGGCAGATCCTTCCCACTATTCCATCCAAGTAAAGTGGTATAGTATCTGTACTTTGATCCCATTCGTTCCACATTAACAATTGCCATATGTAAATTCTTTTTTGAGCGTGCTACATTTTTAAACCATCAACAGTTTTCAGGGTCCGGTAATGATCAGTTCTCTCCATTCAATATTGTGTGTGCACTGTATACATTTGTCCAAAATGGTATCCGTATATTCACACTAAATGACTAATTCTCCAACTTAGCATTTTTGAATGTTAAGAATTCCATTGACACATGGGCGTATGTGTTAGCAACCCATATTTCTAATTAATGGAGTCAAATTCAGCTGAGGCTATTCAACATTGAACTGCCTTCACTTTCTTTCAGCACAACTAATTTTGACCATCGATCTTTCTAATGAAACAACAATATACCAGCACATGTTTTAATTTACCCACCTGCATATAATTCCGTCGAGCCTCATGCGAATTAACATCTCTGCAATTTTGTCAGCGGAATTTTTAGCAACTGTTGATTTATTTTACTGTGTAATAGAGGCTCAACATGTGTTCAAACCTGTATGTGGTGCAAAAATTTATTTGGGATCTCAAACATTAACCTTCTGCCATCGTCTCGAGCGGAATTGTTCTAGGCCGTCAGATGATATTGGGTATCGATTTGAACCATTGATCCATGTTTAACTGTACATGCATCCATCGTTGAGCATAAGAACGTTTGACTGACGACCAATGATCCATTTTAAGTAGAATTTTAACGCCCTCTTCGAAACCCATAGAAATCAATATTTATACGCTTACCATTTATATATTTACCACCCAATGCTACCGCTGCTTTCTATGCATCACTAGTATCATAAATTCAACACTCTATTCCACTTTTCATTTTCTGGTGCATTTGGATTACCAGGAATTTGTGTCTTTTTGAAAATGTGAAGCCTACACAGCTCTCCCTTATATCCAGGATTGAGAGCTTATTAAATATGTATCCAGTTCAGCAAAAAATTAAAAAATTCTGAGCTATTGGTCCAAAGCCTCTGAAGGAATTTCCATGTGCTTTTTTTGATGGGGCTGCTGCAAATAATGTGGGAGGTGCAGGTTTTGTGATTTACTTGAATGATAACCATTTTTATAGTTTCTCTATGGGCTGTGGTTGCAGTACGAATACCAGAGCTGAGTTATTAGCTCTTTGGGCTGCTCTAAGAGTCGACTTAATTATGGGATTTCCCATTCACTTGATACTTGGTGACTCTTTGGTTGTTATCTCATGGATCAACAGACTTTCTGCCCTTGATATTCCTATTTTGAGGCACTGGTGCGAAGATATTAGAGATATGCTTCAACATGTCCCTTCGGTGATTTTCAAGCACATATACTGGGAGCACAACTAGCTAGCAGACGGTCTCTCTAAATCAGCTATGAATTTGGATATGGGATACGGAAAATACACTGAAACATTGGATGGTTTGGTAATAGCACAGGATCTTTTTGTGCTCTTTTAGATGTTGATTGCCCCCTGATATATCAACGTTGATTTTATCAGCATTGATTGTATTTTCTCTATTTGTCATGATTGAGACTTTCTGTCAGCTAGCTCTGCTTAGGAATATTTGCTTGAGATCTCCTTCGGTTCACTCTTATTTTCTGACCTGATTTATCAGGAATGATGACAAAAGTCTGCAATGATCAGACTTTCTTTGTTTCTCTGTTTTTTGGCTGGAGATGGTGGCATGATCATAGTATATTGCTGAATGTTTTATATTTGTATTGTGTTGTTAGTAAGAATTATGTAAACGATGTCTTTTGATTCTATGAATAACAAAGGCTGGTATTTCTTCCTCTGAAAAAAAAAATATTAAACCTCTCACATCTTTTATGCAACCATGTTCTACAAATAAGGCATAAATTTGTGTATTACTCCTTGTGAGCTAGACGCTTGGGATTTGTTGAAAGGATTTAGTTTGAATATTAACTTGTATGCAGCTGTATAATTTGCATATAACACTGCTTCGGTGTTAATATTGGACTTAGTCCAATACGCCTTAAATAAAATAAACTTTGGCTGGCCATATAAATCTAATCATTTTTCGTAAAAAACAAACTTTAAACCAACTTCGCTTCCCTAAAGTTTTTTCCATAAAATAAACTTAACCAAAGTTATAAATTTTTTTTCCAAAAACACAAAACCCAATATGTCAACAATTGACTTAGAAACCATTTTTTATCCGAAACTACATAATATTCACTTTATTTTTAGTTTCTTGTCAAATCTATAATTTTTTTTGCATTATTCACCTCAACAAAACCTTGAAACCGCAAAATCATCAATGAAAGCATGAAATTTATATGCCTATAATATTAAATCTCACAAAATAAAATAGTGCTAACACACGTAACATACACAACATCATAGTACTCATGCACATTAATAAACTCAGTCATCTTGGTCAATTTATCAACAATGACCATATTAGCTATAGCAGGGATTTCTCCTTGCTACAGGGCAGGAATGGCTCCCTTTCGTCTATAGGACTACCCAATATGTCAATAATTGACTTAGAAACCATTTTTTATTGGAAACTACATAATATTCGCTTTATTTTTAGTTTCTTGTCAAATCTATAATTTTTTATGCATTATTCACCTCAACAAAACCTTGAAACCCCAAAATCATCAATGAAAGCATGAAATTTATACGCCTATAATATTAAATCCTGCAAAATAAAATAGTGCTAACACATGTAACATACAGAACATCATAGTACTCCTGCACAAGAATAAACTGAGTCATCTTGGTCAATTTATCAACAATGACCATATTAGCTGTAGCAGGGATTTCTCCTTGCTACAAGGCAGGAATGGCTCCCTTCCGTCTACTTATAGATGAAAGGGTAGGTTCCTATGTGGAAATGCAAAAAAGAAAAGCGGGAATGAAACTAGAAAGATATAAAAGCAAAGATGGAGACCCCTCTGCACATAAGATTATGGGTTAAATACCTCTGAGACCTTATATACAACAATGGAGACCTGCAAGAACATGTTAAGCCATAAACCTGCAAGCAAATAGACTTTAGGAAAACTCAAATAAACAAAACAAAACAAAAATTATACCTTCTTTTGGTAGAAATGGGCCACCATGCCCTACCTTGGAGAAGCACCTCTCTTGGCAATGGAGGGAGCTATGGCTCAAACGGAAGATGGATGAAAGGGAGTGTGGGTGGCTTGAGAGGGAAATGGTCTCAAGGCATCCACTTGGGCAGCATAACAGTATGCAAGAGAGGTGTGTTTTAGAGTGACCCCCACCCCTCCTTTTATAGCTTTTTTGGGGACTTTTAGCGTTTTAAGCCCTTGGTTAGGGCTTTAGCCCCTTCTGCCCTCACTTTATCTCCTTTTAGGGTTTTAGGCTCCTTTGAGGGGTTTTAGCCCCTTTTTGGAGGCTTTAGCCCCTATGAGAGTTATTTAGGGTCATTTTTGGGGTTGTTAAGCCATTTTATTCATTTTTAAGCCTTTTTGAGGGTGTGGAGGTCTAATGGAGTGTTACGAGGGTCATGAATGGGTGTCCTTGGGTGGTGTAGGACATGTAGAGCTGAGTGAGGGATTTTTTGGGTTAACGTTAGCATCATACTTATAAGAGATAAGAGGAAATCCTACCACAAAATCCATCAAAATAACCTCCCCCTTTGACATAGGAATATCATGTTTTTGCAACAATCCTTTCGGGTGGTGATGATCGACCTTGACCTATTGACACTCAAGGCACCTAACAATGAATTTGACCATGTCTCGCTTCATTCACACCCAAAAGAAGAGTTATTTCATATATGCATATATATTCTTAACTCCGTGATGTGTAGAATAGACTGATCTATGGGATTCCTTGAGTATAGTTTTTCTAATATCTCCCTTCTTAGGGATATACATTATCCCTTAATGTCACAAAAACACATCCGGTTCCATCTCATATCCTTCAATCCTAGGTTCCACATGCCTTCCAATTCGGAGTGTCAACACAACCTTTAGGTACCAACTATCGATGACTAAATTCCCTAATACTCTCTCCTTTAAATCTACCTTTAAAGGTATAAGAGAGAAAATACTTGGTTTTCTTCTCAAGGCATCAACTACTACATTCTCCTTCCCTTTGATGTACAAAATCACAAAACCATACTCTCTCATAAAATCACTCCATATCCTCTTCCTCACATTTAGGTATCTTTAAGTGAAGTGGTACCTAAGTATTTAGTGATAGGACTTGAGATCAAAGATTCACCCGACAAGGTAATGTCTCCAAAGCTTTAGGGATAACATCATTGCTCCAAATTCTAAATCATCAATGGGGTGATTCTCATTTTAACTTTATTAATGGATAAGTTATTACTCCTCCTTCCTGCATTAACACAACACCCAAACCCAACTTTTAGGCATATATGCAAACTGTGAAGTCCTTCTCCATATCGGGAACCTGTAGAATCAATGCACTCATTATTAATTCTTTTAGTTTAGTAAATGCAACATAACACTCTTCATTCCATTCATATATGTTACCCTTTCACTACAAGGTAGTTATGTGTTTCACTATTTTATTAGAATCTTTCCACAAACCCTTTGCAGTCTCCTTCTAAGCTCATGAATCTACTTACTTTGTGTGCATTCCTTTGAACAAGCCAATCCATTATGGCCTTCACATTTTCTAGGTTCACAGAAATTCCTTCACTAGAAATTATATGCCCCAAATAATAGATCTCTTTTTGATAGAAATTACACTTGGACAACTTACCGTACAACTTTTGTTTTCTCAAGCATGAAAACACTATCCACAAGTGTTCCTTGTGCTCTCTTTTAGTCTTGGAGTAGATAAAGATATCATCTAAGAATACTTGCACAAACTGATCTAAGTATTTTCTAAATACACTATTCATGAGGCTCATAAATACAGTCGATGCATTATTCAAGCCAAAGGGTACCACCATGAAGTTATAGTTCCAAAACCAAGATTGAGATCTTGTCTTAGGTATAGCACCTTCCTTGATCCTAAGTTGGTGGTAACCTAATCTATGGTCTATCTTTGGAAAGACCTTCGCCCCTTTCATTTGATGGAAGACACCGTCGATTCAAGGTATTGGGTATGTATTTTTCACTGTGGCTCTATTCAAATCTATATAATCTACACAAATATGTAAGGAACCATACTTCTTCCTTACAAATATTATTGGTGCACCCCACGATGAAATACTTGGCCATATGAATCCTAGGTAAAACAATTCGTTCAGCTGCATTTGCAACTCGCAAAGCTTCAAGGATGTCATCTGATAAGATGTTTTCATGTTGGCTATGAGCCAGGTTTAATCTGAATCGTAAAATAAAGTTCCCTCTCACGAGGTAACCCAAGAAGTTCCTTGGGAAATACATCACTAAATTCATCTGTATTGATTTAATGAGGGGACCCCTTTTCATTATTTACTGCTTCCATGATATAAAACTGACATCCTTTCCTCATACATCATTTTACATTCATCATTGAGATGAAAAATAGATACACCTTTTGTTTGATAATGTGAATCTCAATAGCCTTCCCTTTGTCATCAACACAAAGGATCTTATTTTCATAATAGTCTAGGAATGCTCAATGTTCCTCAAGCGAGTTCATACCTATGTTAAGGTCATAAGTTCCAAGGGAGGTGACATACACTTTGACTTGTGTAAAACACACCCCGAGATCTACCATACAGGTGTCGACACTAGGTCCTACTGCTTATTTTACCCCTAAATTCATTTCGACAAAGTTGAAATCGTTGTGTTCGCGGGCTTCCAACCCACATTTATCTAAGGAAAAAGGAGAAATAAAACTATAAGTAGCACCAAAATCAAACAAAATTATGATTTTAACATCATTTATTTTACCTGATGATTCCACCATAGTGGATTTGTGTTCATCGTGATTATAATTCATAGCCGTAGAGATTTGATTCTTACTTCCTCCACTCCTCATATGGTCCTTTCCCTCTTTATGCACTATGTCGAATCATAAATCAGGGTAGTCTCGTTGATAGCATGGACGTCCACACCCCCAACAATAAACTTGTAACATTGTAGATGAGATGAACTGGTGTTACCTTTGAGAGGGATTCCTTCTTATGAATCGCCTTACCCTGCAAACCTCTCCTCAATAATTCGTTGTACTTTGGTGAGTTCATGTTTTATATTGGGACACTTTACTAGATATCGGTGATCTATATTCTCTTGCAACTCTAGGTGTTGAATTGTTTCCACATGGAGGTGGCCTTGCATACCCTCCTTTAGGGTAGGTTCTAGGGGACTTCCCTACGAGTCCCAAACGTTGAGTATTAATTATATTGAATGGTTTACCACACAACATATCTTCGTTATAGCGTGTACATTTGAATGCCTCATCAACTAAAGATCATTTCCACATCCATACTTGGGACTGCATCTGAGGGTTGAGCTTGTACACCAAGCGCTCAGTATCGCATTGATCGATGTCTAAGTAGGGTATATACTTAACCAGTTCCATGAATATTGCCTCACATTCCTCCACCGATATACTCCCTTGTACCAAGGTGTGAAATGATACTACCTGTTGTTCCTCGTAGAAGGCTAGAAAGTACTTCACTCTAAACGTATCCACAAATAGTTCCCATGGGACTGTGTCTAGGGTAAGGTGCATTTTCCTTTCTTGGTTTCCCCACGATTTTAAAGCACTGTCCTTTAACTGAAATATGGTTGTTTTGGATTCTTAGGTGGAATTGTACTCCTGCAATGCTAAACGCATGGCGATCCCTCTTGATTATCAAAATTTCCCTCATGATGTCTTGATGAGGGGGTCTCTACAATACATTCGATGGTATTTTAGGGTCACCCTCCTTAAACGGTAAGGCCTTGACTTCTCAATATGGTGTAGGACTTCCTCTTTGGAGTCCCTTGAGCATCTCATTTATTTCCTCAAGGGAGGGAAGAATGATAACCATCTGCTGCGATGGTGCTAACACATTTTCCTCAGGAAGCACTCCCAACCTTGTCCTCGACCTGCTTGTGTCCTTGAAATATCGATCTTGTATCATGGAATAAGTCGTCATTAGTACATGGTTCAGGTTTTATCTAGCTCACAATTTAAACGCATACTCATACCTACAGATTGAGTGAAATTTTAGTCTTTCTTCGGTCATCAACGAACTTTACTTTATACCCATGAAATTTTCTTAAACGGATGGGGCATGAAGGAACTACTAAATTCCCTACATTAACATCACTATAACAAGTCATGAGTAACACACTATGTCTCTAGTGAAGTTCTCGTGTTCTCCTCGCAGATTACGTAGTCACCAATGACTATATCTATCATCGAGGTCACACTCATTCTCATTCCCCACATAAAACTCCTATGTTATTTAATTTGTCTTAATTACCCTAATTCATTTAACCTTATAACTAACCCATAATTAGTTTGGATTTAGAAGGTTTTACATCCTAACTTTATAATAAGTTAATTTTATAATAATTAAATCACCATAAAATTAAATCACACAAAATTTATATAATTAAATTTATATTAGCATTTACTTGACCCTCCTTAACATATATAACAATTTAGAAAATCAAGCTCATAATATTAATTTATTTAATTAACCCAATATATAATTTTTTTAATAATTATTAAATACTTTACTAAAACTAATTGATTATAAATAACATATTTTAATTAAATTAAAATACTTAATAATATAATTCATATAAAAATATGTTTAAATCATAAATATTAATTTATTTAATAGAAAATATGAATGCAATATATTAAATATAACTAGACCGTAACCCTAATCTACCAAGGCCACAACATGGTGACCACGCAGCCTGCTCTTGTCATCCAACAACTCAACGAAAGATGGACAAAATTCCTAACCCTGTATTCTTCTCACATTTCAATCATCAATTTTTTTGTCTAGCTCTGTCGCTACGCATTTGACCCAATGAATGGTTCCACCAAAATGCTAGAGCTAGCTCGAGATAAGCTTCATTACAATGCACTCATCTAAAGTTTTTCTACAAAACTTATTATTTTTCTTTTATTTCTAGTTGTGTAATATCCCAAATTTTGGACCTAACACTGATGGGCATGAGCCCCATTAATTATGATGTTAATTTGATGTTTTATTTTGATATAATGGGTTTAGGACCCCACTGCATATGAACGTGATGATTTTTTAAATACATTGGGTGTAAGCTAGTTACATATGTTTTATGCATGATTTTATTGGTTGGGCGTGGACCTTGAAGCACATTATTGATGAGATGTTTTGTGTTGAGATGGGAGCTCCGGAGTACATCAGTATTTGAATGTTTGTGTTGAGCAAGAAGATCTGGAGCACATGAGTGTGTAAGTTGTGTTGAGTGAGAAGCTTTGGAGCACATTAGTGTTTTGTTGTGTTGAGCGAGGAGCTCTAGAACACATGATTTATGTAAACCTTTGTGTTGAGCAGGAATCTCTGAAGCACATGAAAAGATAATTGGAAGTGTTGGGCATAAGCCTTGGATCATTCCAAGTTGATGTTGAGCATAAGATCTGGAACATCGGATCCTTGGCCATTGTATCCCTATGTGTATCTTACAAGTATATCCTAGCATTAGTGTTGAGTGAGGAGATCCAGAATTGCAGTAAGGTTGTAATGCCCTATTTTTTAGCGTTGAGTATGGGCTCTGGATAAGCACTAGTAGTTACTGAAAATAATTAAAAGTATGTCAGGTGAAAATGACTCGAGTAAAATATTGATCTCATCCGACTTATTTATAAGTGATTAAGTGAAATCTCAAATTTTTGTATCTCATCAAGTACTAAAGAACTACCATGTTATATGAGGGAATCCAACATGCAATGATGTTTAGAGTTGCCTAGCCTAATAGATCTAACCACCTACCTGATGGCCTTAATGAATAAAATGTCATAAGTTTAGGGATCATGCTATATGATACCTAAAGACAAATGTTAACAAATAATATATNTACAAAAGTCCAAATAGGAGCTAGTTAGAAGTTCCTAAGTTAAATATTAAAAAAATCCTAAATTAAATAAAAATGGTTAAATCAAGAATTTAGAGGATTCTTGATTTAACTGCCCCTTTGACTGAAAATTATACCTATAAACACCCAAGCCAAAGAGAGGCTTGGGGATCTCTTCCATTTGTTGGAATCAATATTCTGCCTCATTATTCTCAAGAGAGTTCTTGGAGAACATTTTTCTAAGAGAAAAACAGAGAACTGATTCATACATGATATCCCAGTTAGGGAAGCCTACCTTAGGAGCTCTAAGCTACTTGCATGTTGGAACCAGCTCAGGGGGATCCGAACTAAAACCAGAAACGGTTCCGTTTCATGGTTGGGTGGAACGTGGTAGTTCCCAAGTGATTCGGTTATCTATACAGAGGTCAAATCTCTCTGTGAATTTGTTAATGCTCGGTAATAGAGTGTGCAGGTATTTCAGCCATTGGAATAGTTTCACCTTACAGGTATGAGGTTCTTGATTTTTCCATTCCATTATCTAATTATATTTCCTGTTTAAATATTTAAGGGTTTATGTTATATTTCTAACCCTACGTCTGCAATTATTTCTTGTTAGGAAATCCAAGGGTTCTTGTTATATTTTAACCCTATGTCTGCAATTATTTCTTGTTAGAATATTTAAGGGTTTACACTTTATTTATAAACCCTATGTCTGTCCAAAATGTTTAATATTTTATTTTTGTAATTCTAAAAACTATGTATGCAAATTATTTTCCTCTCTAAGAATTATTAGGGTTTTTTTCTTCCAAAGTTAAGTTTGCATTTTATTTCCTATCTTTAATTTTATTTTTAAAACCTAGAACTACTTAAGACAGAGCCTATGTATATGTATAATTACCTATGGATTCTATTGGTAGATTCCATATTTCAAGCAGACCTTTAGTTAGAAGTAAAAATACTAATTAAATATAAGCTATAAATAGATCCATAATCAAATAATGAATTAAAAATGCCAAGGAGTCAAGCTATTGAGACATCTAATGGTATGAAGCTTTATTATATTTAAACAACCTTATAAACACATTGTTCAATAGCTAAGAATAAAACATTTAAACCAAGTAAACAGTCAAGCTATCCAGACCATTTAATGGTATGAGATTTATGTTTTATATAAATAAGAATCAACAATAAATACACCTTGTTCTTAAATAACCAAACCATATAATTAATATACAAACTAATTCTACAAAAATCGTATGCCATAAAGGAACTTCCAACATATTAAATCCTTCATAATATTATGCACATAACATCATACAAAATAGCATAAATAATTAGAGATCATACAATCAATTCCTATATGCATGAATTCCCAAACAAAACATTTACATTAAATAAACTATCTACAACATCGTGGCCCAGGATCAAGTCCTGTAGAGTCCACGAGCTTTACTTTTGCAAATCACCATATAGAATCCTATAGGATTCACTAATTACTAAACGTTGTAGCATTTTAACCATCAACTAAATAGACCATGCTATTATAAATACACACGTCGTAAAACAAATATACTTAATCTCTACACAGAGGTCAAAAGCCCCATTTAATTACACGCTGTAAATTTTTTCATGGCCATCGACCCTTTGCATAACAAAGATTTAAACATTAACACAACTCACTAAAACCATGTCAATGCTATGGGAATAGAAACAACACCCATTTGAAAAGTTACACCCACAGTCACAGCCATCACCTTTAAAATACATAGAGTAATCATAAACATGATTTAAACCATAAAACCATTAAGTCAATTATCCACTACATAGTCACAGTTCTAATAGAGGGAATGCCATTTCCATCTATGGCATGGCTCCAAGGCCAAAGAACACACTTTAACAAATCCATATAAGAACTTAAAACAAGAATTGAGAATCCACACAGACTTAAACTAACAACAAGGAGTAAGAATCATAACCACGATTCAAACAATATGCAAACGTTGTATATAAATAAACCATAAACACACAGATAGTATAAATGTTGTAGATATCATCCATTTTAAACCAAGTTAAGAATTTACAAATTCATATAACCCAGGCCTTGCACCATTGCAAGAAATGGTGTTGTCGCAGAGTGTGTAACTAATCAACAAGGGAAACTTTACTACACAGAGTTTCCATTTTCAAAACACAAATACATTCGTCCTGAATCAAAGGCGATAAAAACCACAACCAACAAACACCAAGTCTTTTAACACATCTCTGATGCTTTACATATTAATTACATTCAATCCCCTTCTATTTCACATCCAGTTAAACCATAGCTAAACATTCAACCTACAATGAGCTTCAACATCTATCACAAATAACCATGCAAGGAAAGGAACAAGTCTTAAACTTGTTTACAGCAGCGCTTACCTAAATGGGTATGGTGTTGACGTCAGGGTGACCCATGTTTCCTCAAACCCTACAAACTACAAAAAAACAAGCTACGATGAGGATTATGCTTTGAACACCAAACTGAACAACAAAAAAATGATGCTAAACTAGAATGGGAGACGTAGCTTCCATTACATCCAACCTCCAAAGGTTCAGGCCACCACAGAGGATAGAGGAAGAGCTCATGCAACCATGCTCCAAATGACCCAAACCATCGCAAGATCCCAATCCCTATGCTTGAGTCCCATGCATGCCAAAGTGCATTAATATCACCATGCTCACCTCCAATAACATAAATAAAATCCCATTGTGTATTCTTCATGCCACCCTTAAATGAAGAACCATGTTTAAACAACATGCAATACATAATCCCCAATATGTGTATCGAATACATAGGGTTTAGCCATAGTCCATGGCATATTAAATATTCCATGGAGGGATAATGTTAATGTTTTAAATTATATACCAAGACTATATCAAAACATGAACCAAGTTATAACTTTGTTAATACGATATAAAATGTGTACCATGCAAATGATCAGTGCAACAGTAATTAAATCACTCTTGTAGATTCTGTAAAGACAATAATGGTAACATGTACAACATAGGCTAGGTAAACATCCATCCTTGCATAAATAGAAACTAAAAAATCATCATAGTAATCACTAGGATAGGAGTGTAAGTCTGTCATCCTCCAAGCCGAGTGCTAGTGACGAACGAGAAGTATGTCTTGTTGAAATTTTATAAGCAGTTTTCGTCGTCAAGTGCACCTGCACGCGAAAAGGAAATAAATGGATTATTTTATAATAAATAAGTAAGCCCTATAGTGACAAGCAGAAAATAGTTACCTTTCAGGTGTTTACAAGGGAAACAAGTCCCTCCACTCCACCCCTTTATAATAAAAGGTAAGTTAGAATTGTTCATAGTAATCAAACTTTATAACCAATGACTACGTAATCAAAAGAACACATACTTATAAACGCATAACCATAGAAAAATATAGTAAACAAAATCATGACAACATAGTATTACATTAATAACCACATCGGGAAATATGAGAGAAGGAAGTAAGAAGAGATTACGAAAAAAACAACACCGTAAACAAAGAATGACATATTCCGCATAAGTGTAAATAATGTCCAGTTCATGTAGTGAATAGCTAGCCTAATAAAAAAAATTATTTTCAAATTTTGGGGACATTACAAGTGGTATCAGAGCCCAATTTCAACACTAAGAGACCAAATTGGCATACTAGACATTTGTTGCAAGGAAAATAATATATGATTTTAACTTGTGTTAACTAACAGAAATTTTTCCAGTTAATAAAAATTTGTAATTACGAGATTTTAAAGGAACAGTTCAAATCATGAACACTAAAGAAGATAATAGCTGAAAAGGGAAGTTGAATACCGCCACCCAAGAAGCAAAACTGGTGGTGTAACTCAATTATGATATAATAAAAACCATATAAAGTATCCAAGTAGACTTCTAGAGTTTCAGAGATGATAATCTGAATGGAAGAAAGGAACAACAAGCAATTAATGAAAAATTGCTGTGAAACATGATGAGAGGAAGCCCGTAGGAAAAACCCACTCATTTCACAAATAGGTTGAAGAAAGAATTTTATCATAAATAGAAAAACAGCCCAAGAGAAGAAGGAAAAGAAGAGCATACCCCTGAACTTCCAGAAGGAAATTATCACAGTCTTTCTAGTGATGGTTCTCTTTCCCCATGTAGAAAGAAACTGAGAAATGATGACAATCTTCAGGGAGAGTTCTGAAAAATAGAATTTATAACCTATGAAGGAGAGATGAATATCAGGGAAAAAGATGAAGATTAGTTGTTGGGTATGAGCAAATATTTCGGAATCCATAACTACTTTAGCAAAATGAAGGCTCATTTGGCCATCTATAATTTAAATGGAAAAGAAGCTAGATGGTTGAGAGACTTGACACATACCAAGAAAGATCAGTTAAAAGAAATATAGAGTAAGTTTCACAAGATTTTTCAAGAGAATTACATGTCAAAGAGTTTCTTTGACAGAAAAGTGAAAGAGTTGCACGAATTACCTATGGGATCCATGACTATGAATGTTTTTATTAACATATTTTTGGATCTGTTACATTGTGTACCCTACATCAAGGATGAGAAAGTAAAAATACAATAGTTTTTAGGATGTCTTCCTCCCAACTTTTGGGAGAGGATTGAATTTGACATGCCTAAAACATTTGACACCACCTTACGCAAAGCTAGGATTTTCTATGAGCATGCACAACTGAGGAAAAAGAACCTTAACAGAAGTAGAGACAAGTCTAGGACCGTCGCAGATAACTGTAAACTGAAATTTAACCCACCACCGTATAGAAAATAGAACAACCATTTTCCATCCAACAAGAATTTGAACAAGAGGGATAGAAACCCAACTCCAAATACTAACAAGACAGCAGCAAATGGGGGATCCAATGTTTCCCCGCTGCAAATTAAATGATGGGAATACCAAGGGCCTGATCATGTCGGAGACTGTAAGAATAATACCAGTGCGTTCTTGCACAACTTGTAGGAAGAACTAATGGTATAGGACATAGCTTGAACACCATAGATTTATGCATCCTTGGATGGTCGACAGGCATACCATCAGGCTACCATGGTTGAGATACAAGGTAAGATCTTAAACACTTCTATTTCAATACTGATTGACCCCGGTTCTTTCCGGAGCTATGTATCACCTAAAATTGTTGATGTATGTAAACTAGGAAAAGTTATACATGATAAACCTTAGCTGGTGCAATTATCCACAAGTACGAAACAAAAAGTTTCAGAAATAGTTAAAGATTGTGAGGTAAATCTGAATGGTTTTCCTACTAACGTAAACCTAAATATCCTACCCTTAGGATCATATGATATACTTATCAGCATGGACTTGTTGGAACAACACCATGTTATGCTCTATTTCTTGCACAAATCAATCTTGTGTATAGATAGCCAAGGGAATCAAGTAAAGATTCAAGGCATATCGAAGAAAGTTTATGTAACAAAAATATCTTCCTTACAAGCAAAGAAGTGCATTAGGAAAGGCTGCAAATTATTTGCAGTAAACATCCAAGACATAGAAGTTGAAAGAGAACAACACATAGAGGACTTTCTAGTTCTTGTATATTTCAAGGACGTATTTCCTGAGAAAATCTGAGGACTACCACCGAAACAAGAGTTAGACTTTTTCATAGAACTGACATCTGGATCATTTCTGGCTTCAAAATCCCCTTACCGCATGAGTGCACGAGAGTTGGTAGAACTCAAACTGCAGTTATGTAACACCCCGGTTTTGACCCCATTTCCATTAATGTATGTGATGTATATATTGTAATGAATCGTGGTGTGGAGCTAAAGGCAAAATCCCACCGTCGATTCGGTTGTGTTATGTTTTGGCGAACGAAATCATTGTCGATGGTATATCGTGATATATGACACATATTAATTTGGTCATCATGTAAATGTGCATTTTAATTAAATGAACCCAACCAGCTATGTTCACTGCAACTACATTGAAAAGGGCATGATTATCCGAAGGGTAAGGGGGGGGGGATTGTTAAACCTAGAACCTATGGGCAAAAGACATGTGTCATCCACTGATTGAACAACCCTAATTTTGGTTGAGGGCATTTATTCTGTTGGGTAGTGGGGGGATGGAAGGCTTACCCCCACACACACTCCACCAGCTGAGTCGTCCATTTATGTTGGCAAGGAAAACAGCAGGGGACATTTTTCCACTCTCCCATTCTCTGCATCATTTTTGGTTCACCTCCTCATGCACAGGCTTCGCCATCGTTTGGGATCCAGGAAATGAGCTGAGGAATGGATTCTTTCCACTGTGAACCACGATTTCTTGTACATATCCATTCACGCCCGAGAGACGGTGGGTATCTATGTTTTTTCCCTACCGATTTGAGGTGGGTATTTTCTCCTTACGATTTTGTAGTCTGCTTACATGTTTTTCCCTCTCTCACACCGATTGCTGGTCGATAGTTCTATTCTTTCTTCCATTCACACAGAGAATTGATTTTCCCTTGGTATTTTTGGACTGTGTATTGCCCCATCCTTCCTTTGGAGATCGTGGTTGTGTTTTTTTCATTGATCCCTGGATGTAGTCTCCTCCACATCTGGATTGACTGTGTATTCCCCTTTCTATGGTGGTATCAGCTGTAGACTAATGGGAGTACCTACATTTTGGTTGGCTGCATTTTCCCTTGTGATTTGGGCTATTGTAGGTTGCTAAGGAATCATTTTGGACATGATAGGGCCAAGAACAATTAAGGGATTTGTCTCCCCCCGTTCAAGCTGTGAAGTGCTTGTTTGCTTCATGAACGCAGTAGTTTGTCCTCGGACTGCATTGAAGTGGGGAATGAGGGCCTGATGTGTTAGTTTTTCAACATTTAAGCTAGCATTATGTTAGGATCTTTTCACTGAGAGAATAACAAGCACAACAATAACATAAGCACATCACAAGAGACAAGAGACGCAAAGAGTTTTGATCGGGGAAACCATAAATGGAGAAAACCATGCAACTTCCTCTAAGATAGTATCACCACAAAAAGTAAAACCCCAAAACAGAAAGATGCACTCCAACAGCAGAAGTCTTCTTGTCCCAGTATATTTCCTTCTCCACTAGTGCGCCACACTTGAGAGAGCAAGTGATGTATTTCACAAGTGATAAATAGAGAGACTCTCACTCTCTATTTATATTCTTCTGTTCACTTGAATTGCATTTTCACACGTAGGCTCAACCTAACAATTACTACTTGAGCCTACACCTTAATTAGTGTATAATAACTCAAGTGCCCCGAAACTATGGGGACTTACCTAATGACTTGTTTACATTATTAATCTTCCCGATCGAAACATCGGGGCATGATCACATGACTCAAATACATAATAGAAACATCTCGGAATAAACATCGGGTTACAATACATAAGATACATAGAAGAATACATTCCGAAGTTACATATACATCAACACTCCCTTTTAACTAGGAAGGTATTCTTTTGACACGATTTTCAGCACTGGTCTTCTTCTCTGTATCAACTGGAACATATTCGTCTTCAAGTCATCTTCATCTTCAAGTCATCTTCATCTTCAAGTCATATGGATCTGGATCATCTCTCGATCTGGATCGTCATAGAACTGGATCTGGATCATCACTCGATCTGGATCTGGATCTAGATCATCACTCGATCTGGATCATCATTGAACATCACCACCGGATCTGGATCATTACTCGATCTGGATCATCATCACTGGACTGGATCTGTATCATCACTCGATTTGGATCTGGATCTGGATCATCTCTCGATATGGATCATCACTGCTGGATCTGGATCATCACTCGATCTGGATCTCCCAGAGTCATCATAATTGGATCTGGATCATAGCTCGATATGGATCTCCTCTAGTCACCATCATGTGTGTACTATCTCGTGATAGGAAGTTCTACAGAGCCAACCCTTTTTCATGCTAGTTGTAGGCCTAACCACCAGGTAGGTCTTCGCCCAGCACTTACATCTAACTTGCTCGTCAGAAAGGCACGCCCAGCACTTACATCTGATCATGTAGTAAACTACAATCACATCAGAAAGGCACAGTACTCACATTCACCAGCATGATAGGATATCACATCACTAACATCTGTGAAATGACTCTGCACTTATATCTGACCCACTCGTCAGAATGGCATCACATCCATCCAGTATGGAACCACATCCGCCACAATGATGAAAGAACCCTGTTATTTTCACCCAGGATGGAACCACATCTGCCACAATGATGGAAGACTTTCAACCAGGATGGAACCACATCCGCCACAATGATGAAAGAACTCTATTCTTTTCACCCATGCTGGAACCACATCCACCACAATGAAGAAAGATTTTTTCACTTACATCTGACCTACTCGTCAGAAGGGCATGCACTCACATCTAACCAGGCAGGAACTAGATCCTGCACCCTCGTCCGAATGGCCCCTAGTCCCATACTGAGCTACCTGGTAACTGACCAGGCACCTCCACTCTCCCGGAGAGTGGCAGTTGCCCTTACATCTGTCCTACTCAACAGAATGGCCAGCACTCACATCTGTCATGGGAGGAACTTAATCCTTTAGCCATGACTAGAATGGCTCACCCCTTACATCTGACCTACTCGTCAAAATGGGGGTAGCCCTTACATCTGTCCTACTCGACAGAATGGCCAGCACTCACATCTGACCTTCTCATCAGGATGGCATTGCTCTTACATTTGACCTACTCGTCAAAATGGCAGCAGCCCTTACATCTGTCCTACTCGACAGAATGGCCGACACTCACATCTGACATGGAAGGAACTAAATCCTTTAGCCATGAACAGAATGGCACAGCCCTTACATCTTACCTGCTCGTCAGAATGGTGGTAGCACTTACATCTGTCCTACTCGACAGAATGGCCAGCACTCACATCTGACATGGAAGGAACTAAATCCTTTAGCCATGAACAGAATGGCACTGCCCTTACATCTGTCCTACTCGACAGAATGGCCAGCACTCACATCTGACATGGAAGGAACTAAATCCTTTAGCCATGAACAGAATGGCACTGCCCTTACATCTGACCTGCTTGTCAGAATGGTGGTAGCCCTTACATCTATCCTACTCGACAGAATGGCCGGCACTCACATCTGACATGGAAGGAACTAAATCCTTTAGCCATGAACAGAATGGCACTGCCCTTACATCTGACCTGCTCGTCAAAATGGCGGTAGCCCTTACATCTGTCCTACTTGACAGAATGGCTGGCACTCACATCCGACATGGAAGGAACTAAATACTTTAGCCATGAACAGAATGTCACTTCCCTTACATCTGACCTGCTCATCAGAATGGTGGTAGCCCTTACATCTGTCCTACCCGACAGAATGGCCAGCTCTCACATCTGCCATGGGAGGAACTTAATCCTTTAGCCATGAACAGAATGGCTCAGCCCTTACATCTAACCTGCTCATCAGAATGGCTCTCTCAGTCCTAGACTGAGTGTTCCTGGTAACTGACCAGGTGCCTCCATTCCTAGAATGGGAGTCAGCACTCATATCTGACATGGAAGGAACCAAATCCTCTCACCATGACAGAATGGCTCAGCCCTTACATCTGACCTGCTCGTCAGAATGGATTTGAATCTATAGCACTCATATCTGACATGGAAGGAACTGAATCCTCTCACCATGACAGAATGGCTCAGCCCTTACATCTGACCATGGAAGGAACCAATCCTCTCACCATGTTAGAATGGCTATGGGTCTCATCACATTCTCTCAAAAGGAACCTCGATCTGGAGAACACCAAGTCTCTCTCTGAAGTACTCAAAATTCAGCCTAGCCAATGGCTTCGTCAATACATCAGCTATCTATTCCTCCATCGCAACATACAGGAGCTTCATTGCTCCTTTCTGCACCATATCCCTGATATAGTGATACTTGATCTCGTTATGCTTCGACTTGTCATGGAACACTGTATTCTCTGACAACTTCACGCAACTCTGATTGTCACAATGTATACAAGTAGCATCCAACTGGAGATCAAATATATCAGACAGTAGCTTCCGCAGCCATACTGCCTCACAACTGGCTGAACAAGTTGTGACATACTCTGCTTCAGCTGTACTCAGTGCCACACAGGATTGCTTTCTACTAAACCAAGAGATCACACCTAACCCCATACTGAAGCAACATCCTGAAGTACTCTTCCTGTCGATGGCACTGCCTGCCCAATCTGAATCAACATAACCCTCCAGGTTAATCTTATGATTCGCATCATATTTGAGCCCATAATCAACTGTACCTCTGCATGCTTTGCAATCATCAGGTGAACATGTCTCAATGTGTTCATAGCAGAGAAAATATCTGGTCTCAAGTACATCAAGGACCCAATCATCTGACGATACATCATAGCATCAGCTGTCTTTGATGAAGCATCACTTAATAGCTTCATGTTCAATGCCATAGCTTTGGTCATGCAGTCCATCATCCTGAACCACTTCAGGATCTCTACTACATACTTCCCTTATCCAAGGAAGATTCCATCTATACTCTGCCACACCTCCATACCTAGAACAGTAGTGCATCGACACATAACGGGAGCATCACTGGTCTTCCGCCTTCAACCTTGAATCAAAGGTTGGAATCCACTTTACTCTCAGTAAAGCCTAGAGTCATCAGTAATCTGCCCATCCTGTCGTACCATGTCGAACCTTAGATATTCTGTAGTCACCCCCTCTAAAGTGAAGCATCATACTCCCTCTGTCTTCTGTGCTCTATGCACTGAAAACATTCTGTACCGGAGTGACAAGTAGCTTCCTATGCTACTAATATTCTATGTGACCATCTAGTGTATAGACTTGCATCTTCAACCTTGTAGCAAAGGTTAAGATCTTCATCAATCTCATCATGTATGTGTTTCAACTCTTACTGGCTGCAAATGTCTCTTCGTAGTCTAGGGCTTCCTTTCGTGAGAAGCCTCATGCTACGAATCTTGCTTTGTATCCCACGATGTTTCCATCAACTGCATGATGGAAGTATGAACTTCTCTTCAAGTCTTGATACTGTGCCCTGACATCATTCTTCTTGAACTGATCTTCCCTTTCTTCTTGGTGGCTGGAAGGTTCTGCATCAATGATGTCACTGTATTCATCATATTATTCTTTGTCTTTGAAATGTCGTCACTTGTTCTTCAGAACAAGTCTTCATGCAATCTTTCCTACAAGTAAAATGCATTTGTATGGTTAGAACATTTCATAAGGAATATTTGTACTGGCAAACACTTATGCATAAATATATGATCATGCAACTACTTTAGCCAATACAACATTCATCCATATCTCACTGAAACTTTCTAGATGCCTTCCATCTCTACCAGGACAACATTGAGATTGTGCACTAATCCAATATGTCAGCAAAGAGGTTTCATTCTAGATAAGTAGCAATGGAGAGTTATATAGCACCATGAGCTACTTACCCATCACATGCATATTAGTAGTATACTGTCATTAATGCAAACATCCTATCATGCATAATACATCAACTAAATATAAACAAATGCATAACAAAACAATATTATGAAATGACAATTGAATACTTATCTTTATTTGTTTCATGGGCATACTCCTTCTTGAGTCTTCAGCTTCATCGTCTTCTTCATTCATGATAGCATCGTTTCTTATCCAAATTCTAGGATGGATAAGAAGTTCTTGAAGAGTTGAGTTCTTCATATTCCTCATCGCTTGAGAGATCTTCTTTGGATGGTGAAAGCTTGATCTTCAATTGCTCCCATCTTCTCTTCTCTTCTTATGAGTCAAGCTTCTTCTTCTTCTCGAAGTCTGCTAAAAGTAATCACTTCCTTCTGCCACACATTCCTTGCATGAATGAATCCCATGATCCTGGGAGGCTAGTCAAGGTGGCCATCACCACTTCTGCATTCTTCACTTCTTCTTTTACCGCTTCAAGTTGTTCTTGATTTGAGATACTCTTATGACTGCATCGTCTCTGCATTCCGGATCTTCACATTCTTCAACTGGTTTCTCAAGGTCATATTCTGATTTTTGTTCTTCCCTTCAAATAGCTTGGTCAAGGTATCAAACATCTTCAGTGTCTTTTAGGGAATACACTTGTGTTACAAGTTGATCCATGACTAAATCAACCATGATCTTCTTGGACTTGACCAAGTTCTTCTTGTGTAAGGCTTCTAGCCTCATCTCCCTCTGAAACTGGAACCTCTCTACTCATCTAGGTGTCCAATCCATTTCTTCAGAGAGATCAAATAATTCTATGCTTGGAATTTGTGAACTTCACCAAGCTTATCATCAATCTGATGTGATAGATCACTTTGAAATGAGAACCTCAAATGAAAATAGGAAAGGATTAGATCTTACCGATTTGAGGTGACCGTCCTCGTTCCAGAGCTGGCTGATCTAGGGTTTGTCACAGAAACCCTAATTTTCAGAACTTGGAATCTTTCAGATATGATTGGATAGACAGATAGATCTCTTCAAATGGAGCTGTCCAATGTACTCATTTTCTGAAAACAGTGGAGGGAAGCTCCCGGAACAGGAAGCCCTAATTTTCCAATTTCTTTTGCATAAATTCCTGTTACTGTTTCTGTGATATCTCCGAAATTAATGCTCTTCTATGTCTGCAATTTCGTAATAAGGTAACCCCACATGTCCCTGATCTAAAACCACAGGTTTCATTATAATTGGTTTCACCATTTGGTATTTATGATCCTTTTCCCAAGGTGACCTGTTACAGGACTATTCAGAACAGCGAGGTTGTATGGAATGCCACGTGTCACTGGTTCATCTTCTGAGTCTGATCTTCAGACCACCAAAATTAAAGTCTGTTCCCTTTCTGTAACATCTTCATAAATTTCATTTGGACCTCTGTAGCCCAAGATATTGCAATTATCCCCAGGTGTCCTGTTTATGGATGATTTCTAGAAGAGGATGGAACCCTAACTTTGAGAGATCTTATCTCCCAGAATATAGCGAATCTGAGGCTGATTTTTGGACACAATGTTCATCAGGAGGTTATATTCAGCCCTTGAAATTTTCATCTTCTGAGACTTCACCGATCTCAGAATATAGTGACTGTACCAAAACGTAGCAGTTTTAGTATTTAGGGTTTCTCCTAGCTCAGGGTCAAACTAGGGTTTGACTTTCCTGGAGTTTCACCCAACC
>LPNX010220683.1:0-12862 GCA_001517045.1 Pseudotsuga menziesii
AAAAATGCCAATTCTTTACCCTACCAATCATGTCTCCCAATTACTCTGCATTTTTTCATATGTATATTTAAATTTGTCAAGGATGGAAGCTATTTCAAATTTGCTAAAGGTACCAATTATCAGTATATTTGTCAAAAAATAAAAGAAATTATACAATTTAATTGATTTTCAATTGTATCAGTTTAGGCATAGCATGTCTAAAGGTAATCCTTATTTGTAGCTACCAACAATACTAAAGGATCTATCATAATCTGCTCATTATAAGCAAGTATGATCAAATCTACAAATGTCCTAGCAGATATGATCACACAAGTAGGTTGACCAACTTTGTCACCCATGAATATTTGACAGTATTGTCACGTTGGAGGCTATTTTTCAACAAGGTAGCAATGCTTCTCAAGTCACTTTCCAAAATCTTATGTTAAACATATGAAATGCAAAACCTGCATTCGAGGTGGAACCTCCTCATGTGAAGACAGATTCCTTTATGTTTTGTGATAAGCAGTAGCATGTTTGGTGGTTGGTTGTAATAAACATTATGATAAAGCAGTGAGATAGCAGCAGTTTAGTAAATGATTAGGCTGGAAACATAAATAGGTTTGAAAGGGGAGTCTTCTACACCAATATCAGTGCTGCAAGGAGTTATTATTGGCAGGTATCAATCTTGGAATTGGTAACCAGTAGTTGATGTATGAGGAATAGATGCGACTTGAGGCTTTTCCCCATCCATTAACACTTGGAAGTAGTATTTAATCTATTTGTTTGCATGTTGCAGCTGGATGCAATACACTTTGTGGTTGTTCCTAGCAGCCATAGCCAGGATTGTTTAGAGAGAAAGTATGCCATGCAGAGGTTGTCAAAAATTTAGTATGATTTCTTTCCTTTTCCACAGAGTTAGGGTAGAGGTTGTAATTTTTGTTTTTTCAGATTAATAGATTTCGCAGCTTTACAAATTTTTTTTATATATTATCCTAACTTTCTGTACAACCATAAGAACCTATGCATCAAATTAAATGCCCTTTAGATTTCCTCTTTGACATCAAAACTGTTAAGTTAATCTTGACTCAGAAAAGGGTGGGTTTTCCGCACATGGTTTACAATGACACACAGTTTTAGTTCATGGTATTCATGTGAAGGAAGCCTATTTAAATGTCTTATTGACAATTGTCTCCATTTAATAGTGTGTGACTTTTGTTTCCATTGTAAAGTGCCTCAAATGGCTGGTATGGGATGGATTGGCCCAAGGATAATAAATATTAAATATATCAATTGGAAGTTAGTTTTCCCAATTAAAGGGTTTCCAACATAAATCTTGGCTTTTATTTGTGCTTGTTATTTCTAATTTTTTCTTTTGTTGATTTTATATGGTATAAAAACCCAAGTAGAGTATAGACCTAGAATCTCTCACAAGAGTGGTCTGAGAACAAGAGCGATGGAGAAAGGGCATAGAATTTATCAGGTTAAATTTTGATACAGAAGGAAGGGTCTCTTAGAAAGCATGACGGTTTCCCAGTAGGCTGGAATAATGAATGAAGGAGGCAGCAAATTTGCAGTTTTTGTTGTGGGGTTCATCCTACGGATGGAAAATTAGAAATTTTTTGCTTAGGAAGTTCTCACACAGTGTTGACAAGATTCCAGTGGTTGAAGCAAGCATTGGCAGAAGCACACAAAGGCCACGTGGAATAACGTGAATATATCACATGTGAAGGCCTTGATTTAGGGATTCATCTATGTAGGTTGAAAATTGACTTTACGTGAGAATTATGGGGGCTATTATAATAATCCTGGATTTCCAAATAAACTTAGAGGTGGGGTTGTTAAGTATCTTGACTCAATCATGGGTAGGTTTACTATAAGTGGTTTACAGTGGCACATGCTATTCATGTGAAGGAAGCCTATTTAAGTGACTTACTGTCTTCACTGTAAAGAGCCTCAAGTGACTGGTGTTTGATGTGTCCACAAACCTGGATAGATTGGTAATGAATATATCTTTGTGTGGTTTTCCCAGGTTTGGCTCTCCACTTTAGATCGAGTCTTTGATCTGTGTGTGCATCCTTGTGTTTATCACTCTCCTACAGGGCTAAAATTTAATAAAAACTAGGGCTGTAACAGTATACTATTAGATTAGCAGCAACAAGGAAGGTCTTCCTGCATGCATACGTCCTTGCATGAAGAAGACTTTAAATCAAGAAACCATTTGTATCTAATTATTTTTCCTAACTTTACTTGGGTTTTTCCAAGGGTTTCCATACCCAAAATAATGGTGTCAATATTGTGATGTGATGTTGTGATTTATTTCTCAGTTTTATATTCCGCTGCATACTGTAAAATATATTCATGTGTGGTTATCAGTAGAGATTTTGGATGCACTATTAGCCCTAGTTTGAATATTAAAGGAAAATTTACATATACATCATCTTGATGGAGTGGATTGAACCTAATGTTGAGATTTGTGTTTATCTTCCTAATGCAGGGTAGATAGAACCTGATATTGAGCTTGTGACACGGTACAAGACAACATTTTACTGTGTCGTGCATGTAAGTTTTCCAAAATAAAGAAGGCATATTATAATTAGAAAATACACACAAACAAACAGAATAGAATAAGTATATATTTTTGTATGTTGAAAGAACAGATATGAATGAGGAAAGAGAGAGAGAGAAGCGAAAAGAATTTAGCAATTGAAAAAGGAATTATATTAACATTAGAAAAACAGTCAGTCAAGGATACCTTTATTAAAGAAAAAATCGATGAGCCCTCGGGTGGAGGCAGCCTTTTAGTTACATTGCTGCTTTGAGATGGTGTCTGACCTTCATAACCTTCTGGCGCTATCCGGTTCAACTGTGCTAAACATGAATTTTGTCCTTTCAAATACTGAATTGCCTCTCTCATAGAATCTCTCTCCTCTTCCAATGATTGTATTCTCTGAATAAGTTGTTTAACTTCACCTTGGAAGGAATCACATTCAGTCTCAGGCCTCAATTCCACAGGATGACTGTCAACAACATGCCCTGCTGTATTCATGTGGCCATCATGATGTACAGTTATCACGGCCTTGTTCACTACAGTCATATTTACCCCATTTCCTTTTAGAGAGTTGCATCTTCTTGTTCTTGTACTTCTGTTTTCTTGATCAGAAACATCACTAAAGCTATTTTTTCTATTGTTTTCATCTTCCATAGGTTGAGTAAAAGAATCTTTTATGGCGATTGATTCCTCTTGCATCAACATGCCTTTCATGTCTAGTTTGTCATTTTATTCTACAATATCTTTGACCATCAGACTATCAGACACCACCTCATCCTCTGCAGATAGACTCTGAGAGGACTTAGATCCTTCCCTGGAACAGGGTACTAATTTGGTATGCAGCACCTTCTTTGTCAAAATCAGTGATTCATGTATATGGGAAGGTGAATCTCATTCTTCAAAGAGAGAACTCATACCAGACTTTCTGTCACTTTCATTCTCACACTCAGTCACCTTTAGTCCTAAAGATGAGCTGTTGACATTGAGATTTGATAATCCATCACTTCCATCTGAACGTTCTTCACCAGCTTCTCCCCTGCTGGAAAGCCTTTGAAAAGATTTATTCGATCCATCTCTCAAACTAGCTGAATAGGATGCTAGACTTTTTTGAAGCACCTTCTTTGTTGCAACCCATTCAATATCCAGCTGATCATTGTGTGTCCTTTTCTCTAGCTGTTGCACCCTCTGAAACAACCTCTCAACGCATTCCCATAGTGTCAGGTTATCTTCTGCTAGGGAATTTTCAATGGCATCCATTGACATGCTCTCTGCCCCATCAATATCATATTTATTCCGACCATCCCTCCCATTCAAAGTAAGGTATTTTTCTTGAGTCAAAGGAGGATAGTCATCTGACTGCAATGGATTGAAAGGACCAGAGTCTAAGCCATGTCCCAGCAAAATTTCTGGAAATAGTGTATCCCCCTGCTCTTGTTGTGGCCGTGAAGAACTCACAGCATCACTACATTTATCTAGACATATCCTTCCACTCTTTGCTTCCTTTGCATGTCTCTGCACAACATCTCTCATCTGCCCATCCCAGAAATCCGAGCTATCTACTCTCTCCGCACTGGAATTTATCCTACTACAAGAATAGACAGATGGAGAGAAAGAGCCCTCTCTGTCATTCAACCTAGACCTTTCAGGTGACCTAATATTCCCATCCTCAAATTCCTCAAAACCAAGACTCAACATCCTATGTTTGAAATATTCCTGAAGACTTGACTTCTATTGTTGTAATTCCAGCAGGTCTGGATATTTAATAAAGCTTGAGCAGTTGGCCCTTGTGTGTTTTCCTTGTTTTCTGTGATCGAATTTGGTAGTGTGTGTTAGGTCAGTTTAGCAGATTTTGAGGACATTCATCCCTGATTTGCTAAACTGTTGCAGGTCTGAATGAGTCTCCTAAACCCTGAGGATCTACAAAGGGAAGAAATTTGTTCCTAAAGAGCATAGATAGATTTGTGTACCTTGCCATTCATATTCCAAGTGACAATGTGCATACACAAATTATCAGGGCCAGCGAGCCAAGCGAACTTACTGGGTCTCCTTTCGATCCTTCTGATTCCCCGAGTACAGGTCTTTTCCTTTTCGCTCAAACTTCTTTCCAAAAAATTGAGTATATCCTTCCTTTGCAGTCCATAAAAAGCAACCAAATTAGAGCCGCATAAGCCATCAATCTTCTACCTTTCCTCCTCATCTTCGCGATCCAGCACTTCAATCCCCCAGCTAAGTCTCGGTTTTGAAACCCCAAAAGGCTCCTCCTCATCCGAATACGCCATGTAAGGGCTCTCATAGGGTTGTTTCCAAGGCGAAACAATCAATCTTAACTCCTTACTCTTCAGCGCCTTCCTTCTCACAACCCGCTTCTGTTCATCGATTATATCAAATTCAAAACCCCTATGTACAGTACTACTGCACGAGCTTCCCATTCTTGGCAGGCTATTAAATGTGAATTTTGCAGAAGTCTATTCCTTGTCAAATGTCTCGTACAACCCAATTTGATAGGTGTGTAGCATATGCCATACATTATGCTCATTTTATAAATATAGTTATGGATCGACGAAGAGTCATATAAAATGAAATTTCACAACAATATACCGAATTCCCCAAAACTATAAGGTTCCATATGGATTCATATTTTCTTTATGCCTTGGTATTATGTAATGAATTTGAGGGGTTGTCCTTATGAGGAGATGTGGACCTAGGAGCTGATTATGTTCAAATATGAAACCCCATTTTGTGGAGGCAAACTAACCCTTAGTATTTTCATACTATACATGATATTTTTGTTTAAGGTGCAAGCAAAATGGTCACAGGTGAAGAACCAGATAGATTTCCAACAAAGGAAATGAGTAATCACTCAATAGTAGGAGCGAGGTTTTGTATGAAGACATTTATATCATGATTCAAGTATGTGTTTTTGAAGGAAAAATTAGACTTATTACAAAGTTCATTTATGCCAAATATTTCTGATTGTAAATATGTTGATGTGGTTTGAAATGGGCCTACTTCAATCCTGGTTAAAAAAATAACTTATTCATATGTCATTTGGAATTGGGAATATGATCGTAAAATAAATTGATCAATTCCTCATTTTTACTAAGGAAATGAATTCTTTGAAATCAAAATAGATTGGTGATATCTCATGGTTTGACTTTGAGTTAGCTTCAAACTAAATATGACAACAATTGAGTGTGAAATCAATCTCCTAGAAGGTGTTATTATAGACATTAAGGAAGATATAGTTGGAGGATAGAGGTAATGAAGAAAAGAGCAGGTTGAGACAAATAAGGATAACTCAAGCAACCTTGGGGCTATTTATGATTTTTAGGATTGGAAACCTTTAAGGGAGGTACTATCTCTAAATAGTTCCAACCTTGAAATAAACGATGAGAGGATGCGACCCTAGAAGGAAATTTGCAAAAAACATGGAAGAATGTAAAAATAAGTTTACTATCCCTCTTGCCATTCTGGAGATAAAAACTAGAAGTTCCTCACTGTGTTGGGATTGAATTTGGGGTTAAGATACCAATTTTTGGAAAGAAAAAAAGGAAGTTGAAAACACTAAAGTAAAAGGCATGGCTCTTTAAAAATATACAGAAATTTAAGAAACACTCATAGCAATTCTAGTGACAAAGGAAGTGGTTATGACCCAAAGAAACCCAAGATAGTGAATGAACACATTTTAGGAACCTTTACTAAAAAAGAGAGTTATCACCATGTTCAAAAGGCGTCGTCGCTTAAGCAACGCTAACGAACTTAGTTGTCGCTTAACCGACGCTTATGAGACTAGTCGTCGCTTAAGCGACACTTATGAGACTAGTCGTCGCTTAAGCAACGCTTATGAGACTAGTCGTCGCTTAAGCGACACTTATGAGACTAGTCGTCGCTTAAGCGACGCTTATGGCCACATTTTCAAAGAAAAAAAATATCTTTGTGATTTTTGGTAGGTTTAAAAAAATAAATCCACGCGCCGTCGGATTTTGGATCGAAATGTAGTAGTGGTGGTTTGGTAGACTGCATGATAATTCTGTCGATTATTCAGGCTCAAATGGCAGTCGGCTGTGTTATGATTTTTAGTTTCGCAGATTGCACACCAAGATGCCTTGCCATTCTTCATGTTGAACGAGCAATATTTTGTTGAGTGGTCTCCATGCTCCTCACAAATGTCGCAAAAACATTTTGTCTGCATGAATCGAACATCCTGTCGGCTATATTCCTATCAACATTTGTCTTTGGAATGTCCGGCCGTCAAGCACTTTGTGCACCAGATATCCTGATTTTTGAGGTTTAATTCCTTTAAAGACTTCTGTACATTCTCAAGTTGTTCTTCTAGTCTGTGATCGGTGGAGTATGCTGGAATGTCCTCATCCATTTCCACTTGGAGAGCTTTTGTAAGCGCATCTTCGTAAGACTTGAATATTTCCAGACTTATGTGTCGTCATATTTTCTAAGATAAATCTGCAAGAAACCATTGTATTAATAATTGTTCATCTATAACATAGTCTAGTTAGCTAAGAAGGTCTTTCCATCGCTTATCATAATCACAGACAGTTTCTCTTGGCTTCTGCGATGTTGTTTTTAATTTTTTTGCTACTAGATGTTTTGCATCTGGAGTTTTGAAAAATGATAGAAATTGTGCTTTGATCTTGGCTTTGGTTGCTTGAGGTTGTCTTTCGGAAAAGGTCATATACCAAGTTAATACCCTTTTTCTCAAGGCACTGATGAACTGTGCCATCTATCTGTCTTCATCCGTAACTTGTTTAGCCTCCCAAGTCGACTCACAAACGAACTAGTGTCATCTAGGGTCCTCATCCCCCTCATATAGAGGAATGTGTGCTGACCCGTGACCCATGTCGGAGTCACTTTCGCTAATTTTAGGAGGTGGTGGTGGTGGAGGTAGGGATGGGGTTGGTGGGGGTAGTGGGGTTATTGGCTTATTTGTCTCTGTGGAACTATGGTCGACAGAATTATTGTTCCTATCGGTTGTCAATTCTTCTTCGACCAGTAGTCGGTTAGTGTCAATTTCTTCTGTCGATGTCCCACTGCAACAATTTGTCCGTAGTTCTGAATGTTCTGTGTCCTCCAAAGTTGTATTTGGTAGGGGGGTTCTCCTTCATGTCTTTATAAAAGTAAGTGGATACTTCAGTTGAAGGGTACCACTTGAAAGGTAACCCAATTTGCTTCTTCTGGTCGATGGATAATGAGGTGTCTTCCAGTGTGTGTCTCATCGTCTAGTCGACTCCATATACCAAAGTCACGAGCTCCTAGTTGGAGGTCCTCTTCAACAATAGTTTGTATCCAAGTATGTGGATTCAATGGAGATAGAGTTGTTTCTTCATGGGGAGCTCTTAATTGGAGAGCTTCTGGCTACTCTATCCACAATTCTTCCTTCGTAGGGGACGCCTTTTCTTCCATGCCTTCTTCTTGTCGGTCATGACCTGACTCTGGCAGATATCTTTCCTGGTCAGTAACCCTAGTACTCCATCTGTGTAGTGCTAAGGATCTTTCTCTTCTTTCTTCCCTCCTTTGTTGTCTCTCTTCCCTCTCTATTTTCTGAATGTCCGACATACCTTTGTGTAATACTATCTTCTTTATTTCCCTTTTGGTCGACTTCTCATTACTAGTGAATGGTATCTAATTCTAGTCGACTAGAATCCACTCCACTTTATCCTAACATATGACCAGCTATCCCCCCATAGCCTACCCGATTCTTTTAGAAAGCCCGGATAGTTCGGTCTACTTGCTTAGGAAGTATTCCCACTCCCTTACTGCAATGAATTTTCCCCACCTTTTTTTATTTTTCGCCCAGTTAGGGTTTAATGGTGTTCCATGAAGTGATGGAAGAGGTTCAACAATATGACCCACTCCCTTCTCGATCAGGAATTTAAACATCAAGCTCGGTAAGGAACACAGAAATTTCTTGGTGAGGTCTGTGTAAAATTTCTCCTTGACGGTTTCCACCGAATTTCTATCTTCTACTACTTGCTCCTCACAGAAGTCGTCGGCGATTTTTTCGAACCACTACGACAAGTTTGTTCTTCCCCCTCAGATCAGTTTTTCTAGCAATTGTTGATCTTTAGTCCCTTCTGGTTTTTTCATCCAGGAGTTTCTTTAGAAGTTGGGGCACTGATTCTACAAACTTCTCATGTGTTTCTGTAAAGAATATTGCTTTTGCTTGTGTGGTCGTTAATCTATTTCTTTGTGCGTAATTCTGCAAATAATTTACAACTTTATGTCCCACCAGTCCTTAATATCCTGTTATGATATCATCTATTTGCATACATCTTAGACATGTACTACCAGCAACAGAACCAATGTTGTAATCTCATAGATCACATAAGGTTACCAATAATACATACTAAAGCATACATACCTAACAGAGACAAGAGACAAGAACTAATAGATTGAATAACAGATTATATTAGCATGAGAGGGTCCATACAATACAAAGAACTGAACTGAGTTCTCATCTGGCTCAACAGCCTAATATATATGATTACAAAATAGTTACAAAATAACTACCTATCGTTTTGGTGAACCGACATGACCTTAGGTGGCCGACCTAATATCTAGTTTAATCGGCCGACTGACTTAGTCGGCTGATCGACTAAGTCGGCTATCGTTCAAGTTGACTTATCGACTTGCTCCTCCAACAAGCACTATTCAAATAATTTTGAGATATTTTTTCCTATACTTATGAAGATATTCCTAGGATAGACCCACCTATTATGGTTCATGAAATTAGAACCTATCCCACGGCATAACTTGTCAAGCATAAATTACGTCAAGTCCATCCCCGGAATGCTGCGGCTATTAAAGCAGAAGTAGAAAAGATTTTGAAGGTAGGATTTATTTATCCTATACCCCTAATGAAATGGGTATCTAACATTGTACCTATGAACAAAAAGCAGGGCACCATTAGAGTCTGTATCGATTTTTGAGACCTGAACAAAGCTTGTCCTAAAGACAATTTTTTGACTCCACATATCGATTAGATTATTGATAACTGTGCTACAAGTGTCATCTTCTCATTCATGGATGGTTTTTCTGGCTATAATCAGATTGAGATATTACCCGCTGATCAACACAAAAAAACATTGATATTCCCATGGGGAACCTTCACCTAATATAGGAAGTTTCCTTTTGGCCTCAAGAACACCAAAGTTGCATTCTAGCGTTCCATGTCCTATGTGTTTCACGATATTAAGAACATCATGGAGTCGTACCTTAACAATCTCCCAACGCATTCACTGCAATGGGAAGACCACCCTGGGCATCTTAGAGACATTTTTTTGAGATGTCGTCATTATAACATATGGCTCAGTCCACACAAATGTGTTTTTTGCGTTGAGACTAGGGATAATTTTAGGGGCGAATTTTAGCCCAGTGGGCTATTTTTCCATGTTTTTCTCCCAAAAAACATCCGCCATTTTGCATTTTTTGCATCCTTGTTTCTCCCAATTTTGATGGGGTAAAAATTTTTCACCCTAAAAATCGCCAAATTATTATATAAATGATATAAAATCGTTGGAAATTAAAATATTTTTTGAAAAATATCGCCAATCATTTTATAGTTAGAGTTTTAAGAATTGGTAATATTCGCCAACATTTATACACTTTTAAATAAGTATGGTTTCTTAAAATCATCCCTGGTTGAGACAAGATGTCTTCTTGGCTTTGTGGTTTCTAAGGATGGAATCCAGATTGATCCATTGAAGATTGCTACTATATTGTCCCTACCTGCCCCAACAAACATTGTTGAGCTCCAAAGTTTGCAAGGGAAGGCAAAATTTCTCCACCGTTTTGTTTGCAATTTTGCTGAGAAAACACACGGTTATATGTGTCTTTTGAATAAGAATACACCATTCTTATTGGATGACTAGGCCTAGCGAGCCTTTGATAATCTCAAGCATGCTATGACTCATTCACCTGTGATACACCCCCTGGATTATTCAAAGGAGTTTCTCTTATATGTTGCTACCTCCACTACTACCATTGGAATGATTTTAGCACAGGAATATCCCAATGGTCAGGAACACATGATTTATTATGCCAGCAAGAATCTCATTGATTCTAAAACCTGATACTCGCGTGTGGAGAAGTTAGCATTGGATATGGTCATTGCTGTTCAGAAGTTTCATCATTACATCTTGCTTCACACTACCACGATACTTACATATCAGAACCCTATGTATTACATCTTGACTCGTCAAGTGCTAGGGGGGAAATATTCCCATTGGATTCTCATCCTACATGAATGTGACCTTGAGTTTTCCAAGGCCACTTTGAAGAAGTCCTTGGTATTTGCAGAGCTGATGTGTGACCTTCCCTGTGATTTGATGGAGACTGAGCCTAGTGATTTATTTCCGGATGAATTTCTGTTCTTGATAAGCACAACTGATCCATGCTATGGATATTTAATCATTTATCTCCAAACTCAAAGATTTTAGCCAAATATATCCCGTGACGATCGTCATCATATCCATCACCATGCGAAGTACTACCTCATATTAAATGATACATTGTATAGATGTGGTATCCATTCCATTCTCCGACGATGCCTTACACATGAAGAGGATGAACAGGTCCTTAATGATTGCAACTCTAGCGCATGTGGCATTCATCTTTCTGGGATTGCTACAGCTTAGAAAATCCTTCGTGTGCTAGCTATTTCTGGCCTTCAATGTTCAAAGATTGTCATGAGGCTATTAATAAATTCCCACCCTCACAACATTTCTATCCGAAAAAGTGCACCCACCTTGCTCTTTTACACCCTGTCGTTGCACTTGGCCCTTTTTCCAAATGGGGAATTGATTTTATGCATTGTAATCCTACCTGAGCCGGGGGGCATGGTTACATCATCGTAGCCATTGGATTATTTCACAAAATGGGCTTAGGTTATGCCTACGTATGGAGAGGATGGTAATACTATCGCCCTCTTCTTATTTAATCATGTGATAGCTAGGTTTGGAGTCCCACAATCTATAGTCAACGACCACAGATCACATTTCCATAATCAGATGATGACCAATTTAAGTACGAAGCTGGGTTTTCACCATGAAAACTCAACTCCTTACTACCCACAAGCTAATGGTTAGGTCGAGGCCATTAACAAAGTTTTAAAAACTATGTTGCGGAGGATGGCTGGAGATCATAAATCCAACTGGAACCTGACTCTCTTTTCTACTCTTTGCGCTTATAGGAATTTAGTAAAAATAGTGACTTGTTTCATAACTTTCTAGTTAGTTTACGGACTGGAATTTGTCTTTCCTATCCAATGCCATATTTCGTCACTAAAACTTGCTGTAGAAATTCTGCCAAATACTTCCACTGAAGAAGAGGGATTTCTATACCTAACTAATCTTGATGAAACTAGAAGAGATGTTGCCTTAGCTAATGAGGCACATAAGAAACGCGTCAATGCCGAATATGATAAATATGTTTAGCCTCGTTTTCTTAATGAAGGTGACCTAGTCCTAAATTACAATTAGAGACACAATAAACTAGGTAAAGGGAAGTTTGAGTCAATGTGGTATGGTCCCTTTGTCGTCTGCAAAGTTTTAGAGAAAGGAGCTTACGAGCTCGTAAATCATGATGGGATACCCTTCGGGAAACCTTGCAATGGGTTATACCTGAAGAGGTACTATGCCTAAATATATTTTGTATGGTACCTTGTATATATGTATATTTTTGGATTTTAGTGTGTTTTGTATTGATTCAGTATGGTGTTTATTTTAGTGTCCAAACTATTTATACCATGTTTTGGTTATGCATATCAGATGGTGTTTTATGGCTTCACTGATGGTGCTTGTTGTCATACCCTGAACCTTGCTTCAACTACTTGGGTTCTCTATTCCCTGGTCATGACTTGATCAATTCAGGAGCGGTTTGTATTGGTCCCTCTACCAACAACATCGTCAAGTATCATGGAGTAATAGGTCTGCTAACTGAGGTTGCATCTCAAGACATTCATGACTTGGTAGTGTTTACAGATTCACAATTAGTGGTTTTTCATCTAAACCATGTCTATACCATCTGAAACCATGTACTCCTCCATTTATTTTGGAGAGTGTGTTTATTAGAGAATTCATTTGAGTGTATCACTTATAGTTATATCCCTAGGTCAGATAATATAGTTGCTGATTCGTTAGCAAACTACATCCTAGACTAGTATATTTCCCATTCATAACTTGTAAAATAAACATGGTTCATTATGAAATAAACTGTAAATGACACATTAAACTCATGTAAATATAATTTCCATTTGATACATATAAACACCGGTAATAAGTATGTATATATATATATATATATATATATATATATGTATAT
>LPNX010220683.1:25269-46316 GCA_001517045.1 Pseudotsuga menziesii
ATGTGTAACAATACAACAATCGGAAGCTTTACTAGCATCTTGGTCATCTTTCTTCTGGTTGTGCTTGTCTTTGATGGAGTCCCACGAATCCCAACACTGATCTGATGTGTGCCCAGTCTTTCCGCAACGCTTGCACTGCAAGTCTGATCTTTTGCTTCTGCCCCCTCTGCCTCTGAAATTTCTTCTTCTGCTGCCTCTCTCTTTGCCGCAATATCCCTTGGAAGGGTCTTTGGATTGGTCTTTGCCAGCTAGGGAAGCACCAATACTAGATGCCAAAGAGTGCATCTTCACAACTGTTAGTGTAATTTACAATAATAAACTGGATATGACAAAGAGAAAAACAAAAACCTTGCAGGTCTACAGTCTCTGCCAAGGTGATTTACAGAGGTGATGATGAGGGAGAGGCACAACTCTCAAAGAAACATAGGATTAGAATTATTTCAACACATCTCCATGTAATTTACTTTAGAGTGTTGTTTACATGGACAATTCAAATCTTCATATGAAAAATTACAACGATACCTCAATCATAACTGTAACTTGCCATTGTGATTGTCTAAATGATGTGGGTCTGGTTCTGCAAGTTTTCTTCTTTTGGAGCAGCTATAGCAACATCTGAAAGCTTTCTTAGACCACTCGTGAATCCCAGCTGCAACTTTTCTTCACAATATAATTTCTTTTATGCACCAACAATCTTTGCAATGATTTCTTGTAAGCAAAACCCTATTTAAATTCATTAAAATGTATAGACAGAATGCCAATAATCACTGTAGGGTTTCTGGTTTTGCAGTCTATTGCAACAAATAGGCTTACAATGTTGTAAACAAATTTTCTACAACCTCCAAGATTTTGAAAAGCTTATAACAATCTCCTTAAAATTATAGTAATCACTCAATGAGAATAAACAAATACTTGCAGAATTTTCCAACGCATAGAGATTAAGGCAAAAATGAGGTTTTATGCACTTCCAAGCAATACTCTCGGCAGTGGAGACCTAGGCTCGGATTCTAGCAGCCACACCAGACTTTGCAACTCATATATGGTGGAGGACAGGGCACCACTGTGAGTCTTCAGCACTGACAAAACAAGATAGCTTGCAACATAGCTTGCAACATTACATAATTACATGAACTGGGCAATGTATTCGCTTCTATTCTAATACATATATTATTGGCGAAGATTTATAGAGGGTGCTTCATATATAAAAAATGCATGCCCTCTCCACATATTTTATATATATTGTTATTGTCCACGGATCAATGTGCAGCCAGCGATTGAGTTTAATATCTATATTAATTCATTTGCACAACGATCAAAGCCTTCAACAAGGAGCCAAAAACAATTATTGTAATAACACCATGTTCCAAACCGTCAGCGCCAGTGGTGTTTGCTCTGTGTAGTCTCCGGACTCACGCCCAGCATTCACGGGCCTCCACGCAGTACATACAATGTTAAAATGGAATTAGGGTTTACAATCAGTCCTCAACTAGCAACGGCGCATTCCTCCGTCTTCAACACAACTTCAATGAAATCGCAGCACTCTTCAAGAACAGAAATCGAAGCTCTCTTCAAGCATTAGTCTTCAACTGGCAACGCATCAGCTTTCACGCAGGATATGTACAGCATCAGCACACAGTTCGCAGTTCTTCTCCACGCATTCTTCTCCAAATTTTGAAATTGGCTTTCGAGCAAGGCCAGCCGGTCCTCCCAAGATTCTTGAGGGTCTGTGCTTAATATACCACGTTGTCTCCCACAGAGAGAAAGGTATGTTAAAAAATAGGGTTTGCAGCACACATATATCTTCACGCAGGTCGCAGCACTCCACTCAGCAGTATTTACAGTCACGAGTCTTCAACGCAATCACCAGTTGCAGCAATATATATCAATCTATGTCTTCAACGCATATCAGGCACACCAAGGGCATTCACGTAGTCTTCAGTGTATATCAATGGCACGCAGCAGTATGTGGAGGAGAAGTCATTTCATTACCAAAGAATACATACTTTATGGCAGGCTATTTCTGAATTTACAGGAGGACAAGCCACCATATGCAGGAGACACTTCCTACAGTGTCCTCACGGGCTGTTGAACAGGCATTACAATGTGACCCTCGGTTAAAATTTCTTACTAAGAAAGCATTCCTAAGTGAAGCATCTCGATGTTTTGAATATAAAAGCGCAGTGTTTCAAGAGCGGGATGAGGAGATATACTCAACGCATTTACAGCGAGAGTGGAGATATGCAAATGAAGAGGTCGATTCATACAGCATTCAGCTAAGAAATGCAGCAGAAGAATAACTCAGGATTAGGGTTAGGTATTGCATGCACGCAGAGAATAAACTTAGGCAGATGGAGTAACGCATACATTGCATGTGACTCCACTGGCAGACTGATGGAGCAGTCTGGCAATGGACTGGCAAGCAGAATGCCAGGAATGGGCAGACTGGCAATAGGCAGGAGTTATGGCAGCGCTCTGATACCACTTGTTGGTAATAACCACTTGTTGGTAATAACTCCCGGTTCAATATTCATTTCCAATGCAAATGCCGGTATTTATACAAAGTACATGGCGGTTGGGTTTCACCTTCCGCTCAGCCTGTTTGGCTTCCTATCTAATCAAATTCCTATTAATTATTTATTTACAATAATCCCGAAGGATTATTCTAACAATATTTTATATGAAATATATATGAAATAAACTGAAGGCCATTTCATACACTTTTCGAAAATATATGAAATAAATTGAAGGTCATTTCATACATTTTTCGAAAATATGAATCTTTTATATGAAATAAACTGAAGGCCATTTCATACACTTTTCGAAAATTAATGAAATAAACTAAAGGCCATGTCATACACTTTTTGAAAATATGAATCTTTTATATGAAATAAACTGAAGGCCATTTCATACACTTTTCGAAAATAAATCTTAAACCTTTGGAACTTTAAAAAAAATATAAATCTTGGCCCAATATATATTTATAAAAATAACCTTTGATTTTATTTTTTATAAAATATATTTAACCCCAAAACATAAAGCCATATTTTAGTATAGAACTAATTTTGCAAACTTTATCCAAAATAGCTAGAAAAATTTCCATTTGTAAAAGTTCATACACTTTTCGAAAATAAACCTTAAACCTTTGGAACTTTAATAAAAATATAAATCTTGTCCCAATATATATTTATAAAAATAACCTTTGATTTTATTTTTTATAAAATATACTTAACCCCAAAACATAAAGCCATATTTTACTATAGAACTAATTTTGCAAACTTTATCCAAAATAGCTAGAAAAATTTCCATTTGTAAAAGTTCATTTTCTTTTTGCTCCAAACACCATTAAAATATTTTTTCCTTAAAACTGCTTCAAATCACATGGAAAAAAACCTGTGCTAACAACTAGCTCCACAAGGGATTTTATCCTCCCTGCAAGGTAACAAAGAACCCCATAGACTAGGTTCCAAATCCATTGGGTTTTCCCCAATATTTCCCTGAAACCCCCATCAATTGAACCACTACTGTAAACAAATTCTTGTCAACCTGTAACCAATCCATTCTGTAACATGTATCCTGTCATTTGTAACCCATCCATCCTTTGAAGACTGAAAGTAACTATAACTGCAGACCTTAACCTATAACTGAACCGCACTTGAAACATAAACTGAACTGCAAACTGCTAAAAGAAATGCTCACCATGTCAAGCTTATTCATGCCTACCTATCCTACTTAACAAATCATTGATTCCCAATCAAATAAACTCTGACTTCCAATGAAGCCAATCAATCAATTTTTCTAATAATTTTCTTTCTTCTTCATGCTTTATTGAAATTAGAACATAGGAACATAATGATAAAAGGCTATGATGAAAAGTATGTCCTTTGCTACAAATACATAACCAACTATCCCATCTGAAAAAAAGAAAAAATTCCATGTATTCTGCTACCGGATCATAAAAAGCATGACAAATTTCAAAATATTCAATTATGTGTTTGTCATGACAAGGCTGTCCAAAAATTAACTCCTCTTGCATACTGTCAAACTAATATTCAAAATAAATTTTCAAGGAACTCCCATGACTGTTTTCAAATGAAATATCCACAATTTCATTCAAAAATTCTGAATCTAAAACTTCACCTTTCTTATATGCTTTGGCAAAAATATCATTCTTTTCTCCAATAGAATCAAGCAAACAAACTCCTTCTTCTTGAGATGAAATTTCTGAATGTGAAAGATTAACAGAAGCATTTATTTAAGAACCCTTACCTCTTTCTTTGTAATCTAATTCCTCATTGCAAACCAATGATTTTTCCACATGCTGAGATTGACTGCATGATTGTTCATCCTCCTCATCTTCTACTTCTAAAAAGTTCATGAAATTTTTCATATCCTCAAATTTTTGTTTATGTTTAGAGGATTTAAGTCTTTGTCTTATCAGTTCGAATGAATAATAACACAAAGGTAAATAGTTACCTTTAGCACACTCGCTATCTTTCTTTTTTCAGCCTTTTGACTTTGGATTATAGTCCAATTTTCTTTACTAATAGGCCTTGAAATTACAAAATTTACAGCTAGTTTTTTAGGTACAAGATCCAATTATTCATCCTTATATTCATCATATATGGGCATACTGAAATATTTTTTAAAATCACCACTAACAGAATTTGTAATAGGCTGATTGCAATCTTCAGAAAACAAATTAGTAAAACCATATTCTTTTACATCATTGGGTTGATCATTTCTCTGTTTACTAAGGGAAGGCTTGAGATGCATAGAGAATGTTTCTTTTTGTTTATGTTGCTCAACCAAGTTTAATTTATTTTCCATTTTATCACCACTATCTTGGTATGAAATGTTTTTAGACATCCTAATATTTTCTTCAACCTCCAAACAATCAATAAACATATGCTGCAATGTGACTGACTTTCTCTTCAAAAGAAGTAATGACAGTTCAGGAGGAAAGGTAGTTGCATAATAAAGTTTAGTATCTTTTTCAAGAGGTTGGATTTCTTTCGGAATGTTATAATAAAAACTTGCAAAGCTCGTGTTAAAACTAGACATGGTTTCTACCTCTTGTTTCTTCATAGAATAAAACTCTGAAAGTATATGGTCCAATGACCTCCTCTTACCCAAAAATTTCAAAAATATGTCAGAAAACTCTTCCCATGTACTGATAGATTCAATATACAAGTTCTCAAACCATTCCTTAAAATCTACTTGAAAGGATTGGGAAAAATCCCTCATGGATGTGGAAATTGAACCCAAGAGATAGAAAAATTACACTCACAAAATTGCTAATCAAACATGCAAAATTAACACCAAAGGAGACTAAAATTGGAGCATAACACTAATCTGTATTGAGTAAGTGTACAATATCCAACCTTATGAAGTAATAGGCTGCTGTAATATAAAATTACATGAGATATTTGAATTCATAAAAATTCCATTCAAAATAGTCAAAAAACTGGCTTACCAAAACTAGTAAAATCCCCCATAGGTTCATAAAGCAGTTTCGAAATCTAGGTAGATGCTCACGGATTGGCTAATTCAAGTGGAAAAGATAAATAGGGATGGAAACACAACTCATACATGCTTTTATTTGTAGAAAAGGAGGGAGGATGGTGTGGGAAAAAAACAAGGCAGTTACAACTAGTCTAGCTTTTCATTTGCCTTAAATCAGAAATAAAACAAGGTAGCTTTACAGAAAAAGCAGATATGCACTTTGGAGAATCTGGAATAAAGTATAGATACTAAAATGGGTTTCCAAGATGTTTCTCAAGCACTCCATGACTCATTTTTATCATGTGTTGACTTCTAAGACATGTAGAAGGCAACTAGCATATAGTGGAATCTAGGAAACTAGGTAATAAGACAAAAATGATTAAATTAATGTCTAAGGTAGGTAAATATGGGTTGATTATTATAATACCCCCCCTTAAACCTGAATTTATGAGTAAATATTAGAAAACTATAAGGCCTAGCAACAAGGCTTAGTCACCCTTTACATATTGCTTGTCCATACAACCAAGGAAAGAGGCAAAAACCCAGTGGGAAAATCCTCCCTTAAACATGGACAAGAAAACAAAATTTGGAAATCTTGTCATCAATCATGCTTCACAACATGATCAGCAATCCCCAACAGTGATTTGAGATTGCTGAATTTCTTTTCACAAAAAACTTTGGTGAAGATGTCTGCTACTTGTTCTGAAGATGCACAAAAGAGTAAATGAATGGTACCATCATGCACAAGCTGTCTGATGTAGTGCATATGGATCTCAATTTGTTTGGTTCACTGCCTCTAAACTAGATCATTGCAGATTCGAATGGTTCTCTAATTATCATAGTATATTATAGTTGAAAACTCTGATTTGAAACCACATTCTCCAAGTATTCCCTGCAACCACAAACATTGAATTGTTGCATTTAGAACTCCTCTATACTCTGCTTCTATAGATGTGAGTGATATGGCACTCTGCTTATTGCTTAACCAGCTGATTGGTCCTTCTACAAGCATGAACACATCTCCTAATGTAGTCTTTTGATCTATGTTGTCACCTTCCCAATCACTGTCAATAAACCCAATCAAATCAAGATCATATTTTGCTTTGTAGAAGATCCCATGAGTTCTTGTTCCTTGAACAAAGTTTAGGATCATTTTGGCTTATCTCCAGTGGATCTCATGAGGTTGATCCAAGTATCTCAAATTCACACTAACTGCATAATATAGATCAAGTCGAGTGTGTGTAAGATAAAGCAAACACCCAATCAACTGCCTATACAATGTATTATTTAACATAGGAGAAGAACCTGGTTCTTCAAGCTTAACTCCTAAAAGGAAGGGAGTCTTTCTTGGCTTGCAATATTTCATGTTTAAATTGTTCAAAAAATATAAGGAATACTTGGATTGATGTACTTTGAATCCATGTTGGGATTGAGCAATTTGAGACCCAAGGATTGGCTCAGCAATCCCAAATCTGTCATAGAAAATGCATGGTTCATTGCATCCTTCAAGGAGGAAATATCTTTATTTGAAATTCCTGTAATCAGAAGGTCATCCACATACAATAAAATAATCATCAAAGAACCATGAATCAGCTTCAAATAGACATTAGGATCAAACTTGCATTGAACAAAAACCAGTGATAGAAAAAAGCCATCAATCTTGGCATACCAAGCCCTAGGGGCTTGCTTGAGCCCGTACAATGATTTCTTTAACTTGCATACTAAAGATGGATTAGAAACAAACCCTTTAGGTTTTTGCATGTAAATATATTCAATGATATCTCCATTTAGGAAAGCACACTTCACAGCCATGTGATGTACCTCCCACTACTTCAAAGCTGCAATGGCTAAATCTATCCTTATGGAGTCCATCTTTACCACTGGTGCAAAGGTTTCATTGTAGTCAATACCATGTAATTGTGAGTATTCCTTGTCTACCAATATTTCCTTATATTTCAAAGGTGAACCATCAGCAAAAAAATTAGTATTGAAAACCCACTTACATTGAACTGGCTTCCTCCTTGGAGGAAGATCAACCAGTTCCCATGTGGTGTTCTTTTGGAGTGAGATGAATTATTCTTTCATGGTTGTTTGCCATCTTGGATCATGTGCTGCATCTTCATATGTTTGTGGATCTGATTCAACCATCAGATAGCACTTCTTAGCAAATAGAGGATCTTTCACAAAAAGGGCACTCTCAAATTGAGATCTAGTCCTCCAAGTGTCATTAGGATTTCCAGCTTGTTCCCCAGCTGCATGAATGGTATTTGCTGCACGTTTTGGTCTTGTAGGAATGTTAGGATATGCAATCAAACCATAATTATCATACATATCATAATCAACAAACTCATTAGTCTCTTCACTTACAATCAATGGATTAGGTGGTGAAGAAGACTCTTCAACTTCAACTGCTACTAAAGGATCTTCTTGGAACTGAACACTTCTTTCAATGAAAGCTTTGTTAGTGCTCAAGTTGATGAGATTGTACCCTTTTGAATCTTAAAATTACCCAACAAATAGGAACTCTTGGCTTTAGGGCTGCAAAGCCTTCCTCCTTTCTGTTGGAATTCTAGCCCAAGCCTTTGAGCCAAAAATCCTAAAATGGGTCACATCTATCTTGTGCCCACTCCAAGCTTCGAAAGGAGTCATACCATCAAGATACTTATGAGGCACCCTATTTTGGATTTAGGATGCACATTTCATAGCCTCGACCCAAAACTTTGGTAGCAAATTGTTAGCCTCCATCATGCAGGTTTCCATTTCCTTCAGTGACCTGTTCTTTCTCTCAGCAACACCATTTTGCTATGGTGTGTAAGAGATCGAATGCTGCATATGAATACCTGCATCTTTACAATACTGGATGAACCTAGACTTGCAATACTCACCACCATTTTCATATCTGAGGATCTTGAGTTTCCTCCCAGACTAGTTTTCAACCAAGTCTTTAAAGACTTTGAAGAGGTCAAAAACTTCAAACTTATGCTTTAGGAAGTGAACCAAACAATACCTGGAAAAGTCATCTATAAAAGTGAGTGCATATTTGGCTTGACTCATGGACATATGAAGAAATGGACCAGCAATGTCACTATGGATCAACTCAAGAGGTGTAAAGGTTCTCTCATGACTAGCTCTCTCATACTTGTGCTCTGGGTGTTTTCCTAGGATACAACCTTGATAGACTCCTTTAGAAAACTTGATCTTTGGTAACCCTATGACCATATATTTTTCACTCAAATCAGAAAGATACTTGTAGTTAATATGGCCAAATCTTTCATGCCAAAGCTTGCTTGCCTCATTAGCATGAATCAGAAGAGCAGAGGGATTTGAGTAGGGTAGAAAATGGGAAAACGTGTATACCTTCTAAGTATGATCAACAACACCTTTTTCTATGACTTTACCATTCGAAATCTCAATGATTTAAACATCATCAGGGGAGAAGATGACCTTCTTTGGAGACCCAGTGTGAGTCATCTAATACACTGAAAAGAGATTAGAGGCAAGACCTAGAACATACAACACATTATTGAACTTACCATGGTCAAGATCAATCCTTCCCTTCCCCAAACTGTTAGTGAGATAGTCATCTCCCAAAACTATTGGTGGACCTTTCGACATGTCAAGAGAGGAGAATGCCTCTTTTGTAGAAACCATATGTCTAGAAGCTCCGAAGTCTATGATGAAGCTAGGTGAGCTTGATGTTCCAGCAACCAAGGCATGTACTCTCTCTCTGTCCTCTAAATTTGATCCTCTGTCCCTCTTCTTTGAGCAATCAGGAAGGGATATATTATTCTTCTCAAGGAGTTGGGTCAACATGTCAATTTGATTATTCATACAAGAGCTCTCAGGATGATAGCCCTTACTGCAGTATGTACACTTGCTCACATTAGAGAAAATTTGAGGTCTAAAATGGGCCTCCTGAGGAAAATAATACAATAATAGTTAAAATAATAAAATAATAGTTAAAATAATAAAATGATAGTTATTACTTTTGGAGGAAGAATGAAAAAAACTACTTTTTGTTCGTATTTTGGACATATCTCTTTGTGTTTTTACTCAAATTCTAAGAGGGAGAGCTCGTTGGATGCAGAATTTGATTCTGCATCCTACGAGTACCCACACTACATACTTTTGAAGACCCTACTACCCCCAAAACAAGAAATACTTGAAAAAACATGATGATGATGTCATCATCATGCTTTTTTAGGTGTTTCTTGTTTTTGGGATAGTGGGGTCTATCAAAAGTATGTATTGTGGATACTCGTTGGATACAGAATCAAATTATGCATCCAACAATCTCTCCCACTTGGAATTTGAGTAAAAACACAGGGAGATATGTCAAAAATATGAACAAAAAAGTAGTTTTCTTTTATGACAAATATGTCAATTCAACCATTATGGTTGACTCATTTTATTGAAATTATATTGGTTCTTGAATTCCAACTCACAAAATTTATTGTTGGCGTGTTTTCTTATAAGGCCCATTTTAGACCCCAAATTTCCTCTAGTGTTTTTCATTTGTTCTTCTTCTTCTAGGAGTTCTTCTTGGAACCTTGGGGCTCCTCTTAAGACTTAGACTTATCTCTCTTTTGCTCAGGTGGATTTTTAGATTTTTTCTTGCTTTTTGAATCCACCCTTGAATCTCCAGCAACCAAAGCTTGGTCTTTGGAAGGTTTGGTGGTTCCCATCATCACCAACTTATCTTGTTCCTGTGTGAGGGATTCCATGAACTCTGCAAGCTTAGGCATCTTCCAAGCTCGAGTTGTCAACTTGGTGTCATGGAAGGTCGAAACAAACACTGAATAGTCAAGGCAAAGCTTAGAGAGTATGGTCAAAACTAGTTTCTCTTCCTTCTTTTCTATCCCACACTGTTTTTGTGGTGTGAGAAGACCAGGGTTTGATTAGGGTTCTTGAGGGAAAGTTGTCTAGGCTTACCCAAAGAGTACCTACATTATGCATTGAGCATATTCTTGTCGCCATGCAAAATTTAGTGGTTGGTATACCACCTGTCTGGATACGTTGTATGAGGTGAGTATATAGAGTAGTACTTGTATATATGGATGTTGTTGAGGCTACTGCAGCCGAGGAGGTTGAAGAAGCCCGAGAACAGGCTAATCAGGATCATCAGGGGGACCAAGGTGGTCCAGGTGACCAAGGTCGTCAAGCTTAGACCTAGGATCATTTTGTGGACTTTGATCCATTTTTTGTATATTTTTTGTATATTATACAGTTATGACAGGATCTGAGGATCAAAAACTCGACCTATCTATATGGACAGATATTCACATATATATATATATATATATATATATATATAGATATATATATTGTCGGTTTTATTTATGTGTTTTGTAATGTGTCTGTTGTATACTATTATGCAAAATGTGTTAAGTGCGAATCCAAAATATAATTAGCATATGCACCAATTAATGAATTTTGATTTCTTGGAATATGATTGAATGTAATAAACTCAAAATTTCTTTCCAATGACCTAACTTGCATAAAATGACGTAGTAAAATAGGGTTTCGCACCAGATAAGATCGATTGAGCTTGGAAACCACCAATTGAGAGTCAAGTCAGACTTCCAGTTGAGTGATACCACATGACAAAGAATCCCATAAAAGCTCAATGACAACCTTTTATTCAGCCACATTATTGGTAGCAGGACCTAAGCAAGCACCTCCAGAGGCAACTAGTTGTCCTGAGGGCAGGTAAATGACCCATGTGGTTGAAGCCAGGTTACAAGTGTGGCGACTGGTGCCATCAGAAAAACCTACAAACCACTCAGAATACATCTATAACAACCAACAGATGGTATAAAAACACAAACCGATGAACTATGGTACATAAAATACATACAATAAAAATACAGGAAAAAGCGTTAAGCCTAAGCATAGTACTTTTTTAAGTAAAGCCCATTTCTAGGCTCAGGAGGTTTATTCCCTTCAAAATCTGTCAATTCATATGCACCTTTCTTCAACACCTTTGACATGACATAAGGCCCTAACCACATAGACCTGAATTTTCTTGTCCCCAGGGGTTCTTTGTCCTAATCCCAAAGCAAGACAAGCTCCCCTTCAGAAAAAAACTTGAGGCTTGACCGATTTATCGTATTGCTTTTTTACCCTATTTTTATGAGCCTCGTTTGTTGTCATCGCATCTCTACACTTCTCATCTAAATGTTCTAAATGTAATAAACGTTCTTCCAGCTCAGTTGTATCAGGTAACACATGAATATCAATCTTTAAGGACGGGATTTCGCATTTGACCGGGCTGACTACTTCCACTCCATGAATGAGTTGGAAAGGAGAAAACCGTGTAGTAGTTTTCACATTGGTATGATATGCCCAAAGTGAAGGATATAGGATGATGTGCCAATTAGAATGGGCTGCATTAATAGTATGCTTGATAAAAGTTTTCAAAGTTTTATTTACAACCTTTACTTGAATGTTTGATTGAGGATAGAACGAAGATGAATTCTCTTGTCTAAACCCTAGCATAGTGGTCAATTCAGTCATCATACTATTTTGGAAGTGACTTCCATTTTCAATGACAATCTCTTTAGGGATACCGAATCATGTGATAATTTGGTCGAAAACAAAAAAAGCTGTAGTTTCCCCGTTAGCTTTATAGGTGGGCATTGCCTATGCCCACTTCGTGAAATAATCTACAGCGACAATGATATGTTTGTGCCCCCTAGCTGATACTGGGTTGCACATCATGTAATCTATCCCCCACTTCATGAAGGGGCCCACTGAGATGACGGGAAATAACATAGTAGGATGCAATTGCATCTTTCTGGTGTAAATCGGACAAAGATGAAAACGCTTCATGGCTTCCACACAATATTTAAAGATCGTGGGAAAGAAATTACTGGCACGTAAGATCTTCTGGGCCATTGCTAACCCAGATAAATGGCCCCCACACACTCCACTATGGGCATCATTTAGGACAGTCTCTGCTTCTTTGTGGGTAAGACATCGACGCAAAAAGGAATCTACCCCCCTACGATATAAATTATCTCCAATAATGAGGTAGTTCTTGGCATGTACATGTAGTTTATGCCGTTCCTCCTACAAGAAGGCTGCAGGGTACTTCAAAGTCTGGAGATAGACAAGTATATCTCTGTACTAGGGTTTATAGGTGGAAATAAAAAAGATATGCTCATATGCGAATGAGTCTTCTTCAATTGCTACATCTTCCTCTACCGGAAATTCCACAATGAGCTCAACAAAAACTAAGTATTTCTTGGATTTGGCGGATTGGAAATCTAAGTCAAAATCCTGAAGAATGACTATCCATTTATTAAATTTGCCTCCAAATATCCATCGGGACAAAACATATTGGAAAGGATTAACATCCACCACGACCATCGTGTTCCTCAGTAAGATGTAGTGATGCAACCTCTGAACAACATACACAGCTGCCAAGGCCAACTTCTCGATGTGGAAATACCTAAGTTCAGGGCCAGCTAAAGCACGGCTGAGATAGTAGACGACATGCTCTTGGAACTTATCATCCTCTTGGACTAGTACTACCCCTATGGTTGACTCAAATGCAGCCAGATACAATATAAAATCATGAGAGTAATTTGGTGGGCGCAATAACAATCTCGACAACAAATCTTTCTTTAATGCCTTGAATGCAAGTTGTGTGATTTCATCCCATACAAATGGGGTGTCCTGTTTCAACAGGTGCATGAAACCTTTAGTAATCTTGGCATAATTTACAATGAAACGTCGAAGGAAGTTGGACTTCCCCTTTAGGATTTGAATATTCCTGATAGAACGAGGAGGAGGTAGATTTACGATGGCCTCAACTTTCAAAGGATTCACCTAAATTCCTTTGTTGGAAACAATGAATCCAAGAAGTCTCCCTGACTCAACACAAAAAACGCACTTGTGCGTATTCAAGCGAAGGCAAAGGCAAATAAAAAGGCAGAGCTTCAGGTATCTGCATTGTTCAAAAATCAAATGCAAGTGATCTGGGTGATCGATCCTCTTAGGAGAATGTGGTGGCAGATCATAAAGGTAGGGTTCAACAATGGATTTAATGTTGTGAAAGGAAAAATTCATTGCCCGTTGAAAGGTTGCCCCTACATTTTTCAATCCAAAGGGCATTTTCTTGTATGCGAAGGTACCCCAAGGACAAATAAAATTTGTTTTATGTTGGTCTTCCAGTTTAATTTGGATTTGATTATACCAAGAGAAACCATCCATAAATGAAAAGACTTCACTTCCTGTACAGGCATCAATAATTTGATCTATAAATGGCATGGGGTAGTTGTCCTTGGGATAGGCTTTGTTTAGATCTCGAAATTTAGTACAAACACATTTATTCCCTTGATTTTTGTCAATAGGAACAGGGTTGGATACCCATTCTGTCAAATCTATGGGGTAAATGAAACCGAATTTTAGCAGTTTCTCAACTTCAGTCTTAACCGCTACTTCTTTACACAGGTTGATAGGTCTCAACTTTTGTCGAATGGGTCTAGCATCAGGATAAGTTCGGATTTCGTGCTCAACTATTTATGGATCGATGCCCGGAATCTCCTCATATGACTAGGAAAATACGTCATGGAATTCCTTAAATAAGGTTGTATAGATCGCAATCTCCTCCGGAGAGCAGTTCACGCCGATGTGTACATTTTTCACAACGTTTGGTTTTGCAGAGATGTTGATAGGAATCATAGTGGAAATGTTTCCCATATTCCCCTTAGCAAATATTCCCTCCCTTGGTAAGGGATTGATAGGTGTATCAACATCACCTGCCAGTCTCATATGGAACTCCTGGTTCTCAATCCTACTTAAATCTGGAAGAAAATAGGATCGATGGTGAAGATATTTGCAGATCTTATCTTATCCGCACATGGCTTCTAGAATTGCTTCATCCGAAAGTAAAACCATATCTAAGCAATCTCTATAATGTAAAGAGTTCTCTGCCCAAGTAGGAAGATAGGCTTCTTTCGGCTTCTCTGAGACTGTGAGAGGGACCGGAATGGGATCAACAGCGGTATGAACGATAGCTTGATAAGCTACTTCCGCTGTTGATAAGGGCACTTCAGGTTCATGGTGGGAAGGAAGAACCCAAGGATTTGTTCTATCAACAACCATTTCTATAGACTTCCCTATACTAGTAGAACCTAGATAATTAATCAGAGTTGGAATATCAAATGTGCCCATCAATGATGCATACATTCCAGCCCCTAAGCTCTCTAAAGTAGGTTTAACCTGATCAACCAATGGTACGGTGGACTTGTTAGTTTCCATGCGGCCTTTTCGAGTAAAACTGAGTTGGTCTACAGTAACCAACTTCCCTTCATGTCGAAACACTATGCGTAAGTCCAACTTCTCCCCAAGAGCAAGTTATAATCCAAAGGTGCATCAATCACCTCTACCTCAACAAACACTGCTTTCCCTGCCAACTTAATTTTTAAAGACGGTAGGATACCATGTGGATGAAATGACCTTTCGTCAAAAGAAGTAAGTAGGGTGTTTAATGGAACCAACTCTAGAGATCCAAGAGCTTTCCAACAATATAGGGACATGACACATGTAGAATCACCCTCTTCGACAATTTCCCTTCCAATGGTCTTTCCACTATGGATGACATCTATTGATAAGGCTGCATGATATGGTAGGAAAATTTTGACATCAGAAAAATTAAACTTCTCCAAGAAGCTCGATGATTCCATATTGCCCAAGGCTGCTAAGAGTGTATCTCACTGCATGGGACAACTCTGTAACACCTCTAAAGCCAAAATTGCACAAGGATTCTGGGCTAAATATTCAACTACGGAGTAGTTTGTTGTAGCCCTAGCATTAGGATTGTGTAAGTTTTTCTTGGAGACACCTTTCACTATCTTGGGCATAGGTTCGGCAAGCTTCTCAATCATGAGAGGGTTGGAAGTTTCACGTATTGACTTACCCTTCTCCGATGCCTCTGTTTCATAGTTCTTGTTCCTAGTCTGGAGTAAAGTCTGGGATCGAACCATGTTGATATAATTGCGGTCAGGAGCATTTTCTGTGCCCCCTAGTGCATTTGAAGCTGAAGCTGAATTCTGTCCTTGGGGAAAAGGATCCTTCAGGACAGCTGGTTGTTGTCCTTTTAATAGCTTCTGAGCTTGTTCCATAAGGGGACATAAATGGGTCAGGTGATCTTCATGGCACAACTTACATGGGAATTTCACCTTCTTCTTTTCTTTTTTCCCCCCATCAGCATTGTTTGTTGGTTTTTGCTTGTTTTGGTTTCCCTCACCCTTTTTCCCTCTCTTCTTTTTCCCACTAGGCTGCAGATTTCCCTTCTGAGAGGATTGTACAAAAACATTTGCATTCTGGGGTGAGGAGGAAGCCTTTGCTACCTCCGCTGTATAATGCTTGACAGACATCTCATGGAGCTATTTATCCAAAGACTCTATAGTGGGAGATTTCCCAGAACCAACCACACCATCAACATCGGGTCCAGGCTTAGGTTTCTCTACATTGTGCGTTGGCCTCGGTGCTTCAGGGATAATTTCATATAAAATCCCACAATGAGAATATATCAAATCTAGTTGCTGGGCCCTGAGGATAGCCTCTTCTTCATTGGTCAATCCCGAAGTAGATACATCCTTAGATATATATGGCAATAGGGATTTAAGGAACCATTCTAATAAGAACTCGGGAGGAATAGTGGCTTTCATAAGGCTCTTCCGTATTCTCCACTCTTGGATGTGATCCAAAATATGAGTGGCCTTGTCCTGCCGAAAGGTAGACAAAAAGTCTATCCAGAAATCATATCGGACATGAACTTCGAAGTGGCTAAGGAATACATTAGCCCAGTCCCAAAAACTGTTAAACATAGCAGAAGGCAATTCAATATACCATTTTGTTGCAATACTGGTTAGAGTTCTTTGGAACAGCCTCAACTGAACTGAATCCTCGTTCAATGAGTAACCACAAATGGAAAGTGGTGACATGAGCTCCTGAATCATCACCAACTTTGCCTTCAAATTTTGGGATATCCGAGGGCATCTTAGTAGGAACGGGTGGCCAGGAAGAGTTATGTCTCACCGGGTCATTCATTAGTTTCGACAAATCTGGAAAATTTAATGTTGCCAGGAAAGGGAGATTGGGTCTAAATGGAGCACTAAAAGTACCAGTTTGGGGATTAGAGGGACTTGCCCCCATATTCCCATATGTGAAGGTGGGGTTTCCCCCTACTTCCAGTTACGAAGTGGTTGGGCTACTTTGGAAAGGATTCCATCCATAAGCCAATGGATCTTTTATGTGCGGTGTAGTATATGAGGTTCTAGCTGCCGTAGTTGAAGCTGCGGTTTGGAACAGGAGCAGGTATCCCTTCATTGAAAAGAGAAAAAGGATAGCTTGTGAAAGGAGCTGAAACCAGAGTTTGAAAACCTTGACCATAAGGATTAGGGTTTTTGAACTGCACCCCTACATATGCGAGTGTTGGTCCTATGTATGGAGTTGATGGGGGAATGTGCCCCCCATTCCAAGGAAAACCCTGGACAGAAGCCGAGGATCCTATAGGACCACTCTGAGAAGTGTGTGCGAAGGAAGTAGGAACTAAAAGTACATCAGGAATCCCAGTGACCATACCACCATAAGTACCTGCTAAACTTGTGGGAGCTGATGGTTGAACCATCCAGCTAGCTGGAGTTAACGATGTAGTAGGTATACTTGTTCTAGGGGCACCTACCGGGGGAGGTGGCACTCCTTTAGCCGGAGTGGCTGGGGTGGAAGTAGAAGAACTTTCTCTTGTAGTAGACATTAGTCTGCCTAAAGGGACACCAATCACAGGTGGATTGAAAGGAGGAACCTGAACGATCATAGTATCGTTTAAGTCAGTTAGAGGTGAATTAAAGTTCCTTGCAAACTCGTCATCTTACAAGTATTCTATCTCAATTGTGTTTAAATTAAAATAGTTTGCCCTAATTTTTGGTTCACCTGGAACTTCACTAACTCCTATCGGTTCGAAAGAACTGTCCATGTCCAATATTCTCCTTTGAGGGGGAGGTGGAGGTTCCAATGTGATAAGCAAATGAAGGTTTTGCAACCTTCATGACCTTCTGATAGATTGGTCCTCCACGATTGTAAATTTGAATATTCACACCCTAAGGTCGGCTAAAAACACAAACAAACCACAGAGCAATCATTACAAAATTTCCTAAAGTCTCTACAATCACAAGGGGTATAAGATATGCTTTATGAAGAAAAAGCTGATAGATAGTTTCTTGGCATCCTTGAAGAGTTTCTTAGGAACAAGCGAAGGAATCACCCACCGCCCTCCTACATTTTCAACAATGGTTACCTTCCAAGCCCGTCCAAGGTGAACCAGAAATAGCCTTCTGGTTTACCTGTGTATAAACCCTAGATGTCCAAGAGACTAGAGGCTATCTTAACCATATCAATAGTCTGGGGGGATAGTCACAATCCTGAGTCGTATGCATGGGCAAGGTAGCAAATCCCAAAAATTTGTCTAGGACAAAATCCCCAGATGCATAAAAACTTTGGTCTACATTTTGACAAGGAATCAGAGGGTTATCTCTTCTATCCAAGCCTCCACATGGCCTCGTGCTTAACTCGTGTTTGAGAGGAGCTTCCCGGATACTATCAACACAAAGAAGAATTTACCTATCAATTGACCAACTACATCTGAATTTAAGTACTTGTGGGGAGTTTACACTTCGTATCCCACAAGTCTAGCCTACTAGTAGGTGTATGACCCTATAAAACAAAACTTACTAATAGATTTTAAATTATAGTGTTCATTTTAAGGGTTGTTCTTAGTCAGAGGGTAAGTGGAGTGAATGACTATGATATTATAGACTCGATAAGAAAAGTAACAAGGTGTATAAAATGAATTCCAAAGAAAATTATAACTACTTAAAGCAAGCTTCTTTTTCTTTTTGTAGATATGAACTAATGAAATTACAACTAAGTAAGAGAAAGCTAAGACTTATTTTTTGTAATTTTTGAGATTTTATTCAAAAACTGAAAATAAAACTACGATATACAATTCAAATGCAAATGTTTCCAATGTTTTCTTTTCACTTTTCAAACTCTTCAAAAATTACTATGCACCTAAATGCAAAAATTCTTGAGTATGCTTGAATAATCAGACTATAAAGTAAGGAAAATGAAGTATAATAGACTTATAAGAACCAAAAATCAACCACCTAAGGAAGAGACTTGACAAACACCTATCTTGGGAAGAAACAATGAATGAAATCCACTGAAATCATTAAAAGGAAAGTGACAAACTGAAACTACTTGGAAATAGTACAAGGTACAAGGCATATAAAATCATGTTCACTGATTGAGATACACAGCACTGAACCTATCACCCAAATAGGATAATCCACCTCAAATTGCTAAAAGAAAGAAGATTCAAACAACAAAAACTCAAGGGCTTACTGAAAAGCACAAAGTATGGTGCACAGGGCTTTCAAACCTACAGTAAAATGCCAGCACTAGAAGACCCCAAAGCAGAGAAAAATCCAAATAAGACAGGGACAAAAAACCCTACCTAAAAATATGCTTCTAAGAGATGTACGTGATTGTCTAACAGACCAACCTGTGTACTGTATGCGACTGTTCAGTATAACAACCCATGTATACAAGTTGTCATACGCGACTGTGTAGCACATCAACCTGCGTATAGGACAGAATTTTTTCAAAAAAGAAAAAATAATGAGGGTCTCTAAAACACTACTTAAAATCAAAGCAAAGATATAAAACCATACACTAAATCAGAGCAGACTAGGAAAAGATTTACAGGACTAACCCATAGTAGGCTGAACTCCCCAGCGGAGTCACCAATTTTGTTGTTCAGGATTAAGCATCCTTGTAACCTAGGGTCTGGGGTTACTAACTTACTACTAAGCTTTCAAACTATCAGCTTTACCAGAGAATATAAATGGAATAGGATGAAAGTCTTGACTTACTCGATTACCGACGGTTGATCCAAGCTTGATCTTCTCCTGCTTCTCTTCTCTCTAAAGCTTCAAAGGATGCACCTCTTTCACATGTAAAGAACAAATTCTCCAAGTACTATCTCATGCATGTATATATAAGAGGTTAGATAAAAACTATGCCAAATACATAATCAAATATATTCATTAACCATTATACATGAAAGAGACTCAACACAATGTTGGAAGAAGAATTATGTTTATTAACAATCAGTGAATGAGATAAAAATACAACCTAGCTTCTGAGACAAGGACTCCTCTGCAACCAAAGGACTTTGAGTTCTACTTCTCCAATAATTCTGAAGATATACCACCAGCATAACTTTGCTCTCCAATATTGATTGATTAATGCCCTCCCCAAGGCCTCTATTTATACTTTGGGAAATAGAGTGATTTCGAAGGTTGGGGTGGTTGAAACAGTTGGGATAGTTAATGATTAGGGCCCAACTAATCTCCATTAATCGTGTTTTATATTTTTTAAGCTCAAACTAAGGTGTACGCGACTGTTAATATAGGCAACCCACATATGACACGCGAGTTTCTTAAAGGGGTGATTCCATGAAGATGGGTAACACTTTTTGGCCAAATTTGGCGATGAAAACCTGATTTTTTACTCATGTGCTAGATAGAAGCCCTCAAAACACATATATGCCATGTGAATTTTGACTTGCAGTAAAAAATCAAATTGTAGAATATTATGTTGGATTCATAGTGATATTTTTTTTAAAATATTCCGATGTCATTTAATGTGTGAATTTTTGCATTTAATGAACTGTGTGACCTTAAAAATTTGAAGAAGCTAATAAGTGGCTCGTGTCCACGTAGAGTAATTCAATCTTTCATTAATAATTTTAAAAAAATAAATATATGAGCATGATCTACATAAAATGTAGTGTGATGTGCATATATTTTTGTTAATTTTTTTCGCATTATACAATTATTTATTATTTTTTGAAAGTGACCACATTCGATTTCAGCATCGTTTTAAACACATATTTGTCCACGTAAAGGAATTTTTTCTATTTTTTCAAAAATTGAAAAACCAAAGATACCCTTTTGAAGAGGACATGTCAATATGTGATGTGTGCATTTTTAAGAATTTTTTGGCTGTGTATTTTTAACTCTGCGGATTTTTCTTTGAGTTGCTTCGAAGTTGCAGTGTGGTTTTCTAAGTATAAGTTTTAGAAGTAATTAAAAAATAAATTTCATATGAATGCCAAAATGCATGTATGATATCTCAATGGATAGAAGATTCGTTGGTGAATTTATCGATATCAACTCCGCTCAGTTATGTGCTAGGAATGGTAGGGTTTACACCTCTGCAAGGAACAGAAAATTTTTCATTTGCTTGAATGTGGGCTAAGTCTGTTTTTTAAGCCCTCGACCAAGGTATAAACCTCGACCGAGCTATTTAAATACCTCGGTCGAGGTATTAACAAAACCTCGACCGAGGGTTTGTAAAGCCCTCGACTGAGGGTTTAACAAACCCTCGGTCGAGGTTTTGTTAAGACCTCGACCGAGGTATTAGCTCGGTCGAGGTCCTAGTAAACTCCTTTGGAGCAAAAGCCCGGGAGT
>LPNX010220683.1:47331-115126 GCA_001517045.1 Pseudotsuga menziesii
GTATTAGCCTTAGTAAAAAATAACTATCGTCAACCAAAGTCAATGGTTACCATGTTTAATTATGGTTAAACATAGTCATACATGGTCAGCCATTATTAAACATGGTAAAGCATGGCCAACCATGGCAATGTTCAACCATGTCAATGTTTGACCATGGTTGACCATGTTTCACCTTGGCCAAATATGCTTAAAATAATGTCACTTATGGTCAACCATAGGCATACATGGTTGACCATTGCCAATGATCAACTATGATCAAACATTACTTGTCATGGTCAATGATGGTGAAGCATGTTTGACTATATGAATGATGCAATGGATTCCATCGTGATACTCTTCTTGCAAGGTGCCAAAATGGCCATCTCAAAGAATTAATCATTAATAACAAAATACCTAATTGTTACTATAAATAGTTGAGGGAGATGCTCACATATAATCCATGGAAAATGACTCCCAAGTCTTATTTAGAGTAAGTAGACAAGTGTACAAGCACTGTTCTTTAAGGTATATGGATTGCTTATGATTGCAATTATTTTTCAACTTACCTGGTGTTTGAATGAATTGTAAGGGCTTGTGGATGGTGGGTGTGGATGATCATTTCCCTTCCAAGAATATAAAGCTTCTACTAGCGACATGTGTGACTAACATAATACATTTCATTGGCATAGGAAGGGTACTTATGGATTGTGTCAAAGAGTTTCTTATTTCTCTAGTCCACTATATGTCCATCATGCTATGTGAGGATTGCACCTACAACATAATATTAGGAATCTAACTTAAACTTAACTGATTGTTGTTTGTTTGGTGACATGAAGATTGGTGATAAGCATAGGTGACATTCGAAATCCTTGAATGCTTTCCACTACACCTTGGATAAAGAGAATTATCTTTGGATCTATCCTTGATCACCTTGCTTAGCGGGGAAGTGATGTGAAAGAACCTAAATTCAAACCTATGGCCGAAGTCGGAAAGGCCCAAGAAGTTGCAAAAGTCCCTTAGTGTCACTAGGGTTGGGTAATAATAAATGACATGGATCTTCGTTGGATCCACATGCACAACATGATCATTTATGGTATGTATCCTAAATATTGAATTCTTTGAATGCTAAATGAATAATTATTTATATCGGTATATGACTTATGTTGTTGAAGGGTGTTGAACACTTAATAATGCGCTTTATATGTTCCTTCTAGGTTTTACTAAAGATGAGGACATCATCTAGATATATGACCACAAAGGAAGTTGTGAATGGGCATACATTATCATCCATCATCCGTATGAACATTTTTGGGAATTAATTAAGTTTAAAATCATTTTCAACCACTCAAAGGTACCTTCTCTATACCTGAATTGATTGAGAAGATCATTGATCTAGGGGAACTATATTGTGGTTCTTGAGTTGATTGAGAAGATCATTGATCTAGGGAACTATATTGTGGTTCTTGGTTGTGATTTGTCTCTATGGTTCATATAGGTTTGTTTAGTTGGTGTTTTATGGATTTTTTTCAATCCTCCATGAATTCACGGAGGATTGAAAAAAATCGGGCAGCATTTCGGCTTGCCCAGGACACATTTCAAAATTAAACTGGTAGCATAAACGCTACTAGTTGACATAATTTATATATATATAACAAATTAACAAAAAAATTCAATTTAACTACAAATTTTCCAAAATCCGGCAGCATTTCTGCTTGCCAGTACACATTTTAAACACGAAAATAATAAAAACATACATTTACCATATTTTAAAATAAATTTTATAAATTTATTAAAAAAAAAATTAAATTCCATTTAAATTGAAAAACAATTATTTAAACTAAAAAACAATTATTTAAACTATTACCACTTGGGTCCGACGCCAACATGATGAGGTTGGGTTGCTTCGGGGTGCTTGGGTTGCTTCAGGGTGCCAATGCTTACGTCGCTCTCACTTTGTATCTCGGTCGAGCTTTCACGGTGTAGTTTTGTGAAACAAACGGCGGGGGCCCGCGGCCCCTATTTATAATTTTTTCAATACAGGCACCTCGGTTGAGGTATTTACCTCGGTCGAGGTAAATACCTCGACCGAGGTATTTATTAACCCTCGGTCGAGGTTTTAATAGCTCTACCGAGGGTTAGTAAATACCTCGGTCGAGGGCTTAAAAGAACCTCGGTCGAGGGCTTGATAAAACCTCGGTCGAGATATTAAAACCTCGGTCGAGGGCTTGTTAAACCCTTGACTGTGGTGCGTTTTTTCCTTTTTTCCAAAAAGCGCTTGCCAAAAAGTGTTACCCAGGTCCGCGGATTCACCCAAAGGAAACCCGCGTACGCTGATGTACATGGGTTGCAATGTAGTTAGTCGCGTATAGTACGCGGGTTGTAATGGAGCTAGTCACGTATGCAACTCAACACTTAGAAAAATTATGTAGCAAGTTGGTTTAAAGGTAAATGCATCCCAAATCATGCCCATCTATAGTGCTTTGGCAAACTTCAATCCTAATATGTCCTTTTGTGTACAAACATAAGGAATGTCGACACTCGGATGGAGAAGTGCCATTTGGGTTGATAACAAATTGGACAAGGGAGGATTAATAATCCTAACACCATGAGTTTCCCTATATCTTACACCTATAAATAAAACTCCATTAAATATCCATGAAATACCTGAGTGGCCTCTCCAAACACCAACTTGGATGGGAATATTTCACCCTAGAAATTGGCTAAGGAAAGAAAACTAGTCATCCACTAGCTCTCACAATTCACAAATGACAATTTATCCAATGAACAAAAGCTCATTTATTTGTTGATTCCTGTATTTTATAAAAATCCTTAGCCTTCTAAGGTTACCAATCCATCCACAAACTCAAGCCAATTCGAATTTGGGGGTGTGCTCATGATTTTCCATGTGTCCTCCCTTTACTAGCCTTCCATCTTCCCCCAATTTGAGTAGGAGACCATTGAGCTTCCCCAACTCACATGAGTGCCCTCGTGGATGCTCTATTTCATCCTGACATGTAAAATATGTTATATTTAATCATTCATACCTTATTTGTGTCATAGGTGTCTAGCATCTTCATCTTTGTTGTCATAGAGCTAGGGAATCTAGTCCAAGTGTCTCACTAGCTCCAAAATGCCTCTTCCTCTTCCATGGGAGTTACTCTTCCACTCCAATTCGACCTTAATTGAATCATGCCAAGTATATTTACCTTCCAACTCATCCCAAGACCCTTGGGATTCTTATGGATTCGAAATGACAAGAGAAAATGCCACGTGGCAGAGAAAATCTAGCTTGTGTGGGTCCCACTTCCTCCATGTGTCTTCATGATCAATTTCCACTTTGATTTTCCCTTATATTTATTTATCTATCTCCTTTATTAAATATTTATTCCATTCTATTTTTCAAACATCATTTATTGTCCCCCTTATTCCAAATCCCAAAGCTTCCACTCCCAACCTAGAAACTAGTAATTTTCCTCCTTGGAAATTATTTGACCCTTACCATTAACTTGAAAAACTATCAGTAATATGGAAAATGTGATTAGGCCATTGTGACCCAATGCAAAATTTGGGGCATGACAGTTTCCATATAAACTATTAGCAAACACACGAGCGACCCCTGAGTGATGTTTTTGCAACTTTCCAAAGAACTGAAACCAAGCAGCTTCTTTGAACTTGATCACAAACTTTGATTAAGATTCTAGGAGCCCTAATCCTTGTGGGCCATAACGGACCAATTGACCACCATTGTGTGGAGACATATCTTCAACTTAACATATTAAACACACAAAAAATACCACATAAGAAGTATCCTCCAACATAGTAGAGTTAGTTTTGAAAGAAGAGATACATATCTTAGGTTTTGTCTCTCTTTTGATTTAACAGGATAATCATTACAAACTATGGGAAATATACATATGTGGAACTTGATGAAAAATAAAATGATATCATAATGCACAAAAAAAACAAATGATGACTTATTAATCACATTCTCCACCCTTTATAATTGAAAGGGAACCCTTTGATCTTTGAATATCTGATTTGACCTTGAGTTGTCTTTGTAATAATTTTGTGACCCATTTGGTAACCAAGTTATAGATATGTAGCACCAAAAGATGAGATTCAGAAACATTGATAATATTGATTTGGTAGTGCCCCAATAAAACCTTAATCAAGCTTATTACATAATCCCTTAATTTGATATCACATCAACAAGACCTTAATAAAGGATGCTACAAAATTAAGATCAATTCGGTAGCACATTTTAATAAGGAATAAGTAGTCTTGCTACCAAATATCAACCTCTTCAACAAGGAAACTAGCTTGGTCGCATATCACTGAAAAGATGCAAAAAGGATAATTTACATAATATGCTCCATATAGATTTTTCGATCTCTTAAATATTCACTAACTAACAACCAATTTGAAACAAAAATCCTAAAGCAACACATCAATGCCATGTAACAAATAAGTTAAGAAAAGGGTTTATATGAAGTGAGAGATTTAAAAACATGACTACTAGGATTGGATTAGGCTTGGGGAATTATAAAATTTAATATAGAAAATCTAGGTCCAGACTTAGGTACTAACATTGGATCCATTTGGGGATGATGTCCTCCCTATGAGGTGTCAAGAATTTGCAGACTAGTGTCCTTCATTTCCGAATGAACTAGCCTGAAAACATTTTTATATATTTTCTTTTATTCCAATTAAAATACTTAAATAAGAATATAAAAATCTAAAACTTAGACACACCAAACATCGGTATGAAATATGCATAAAGTCTTTCCATTGGATTAATGGACTCTTATTCAACCATTTAACTAAAACTCATCTGTATTTACAATGATTTCATAATATCAATTAGCTTTAATAAGTGGAAAACGTTTAAGGAAACACCCATTAACATCAAGGTATTGTTTTTAAGGATTTTGAAACTTTAGATAATGGCCCGAACCAAAGATTATTTAATATACCATGCTTTGATTCATCCTCTATTTGGGCACTCGAAAGAATAAATAATCCAAAAATAAATTACCGTCCTTTGTTCTTCTGTCAAAGATTGCCTTAACTTTGTCTTAATGAACCTATGTCTTTTCCGTTACTGATTCTATGGCTTGTTATGATTTTACCAAGTAAACATTACTTTGTTGGATATGTTCTTCTATATCATCCTACAATAATTTCATAACTAGGAAACCAAGTTGAATAGGGAAAATTGTGTCAGCCTCGTATACTATATCAAAAGGAGAAGTACCTATGGACTTTTTAGTACTTATCCTATCTTCGTACAATGTATACTTTAACCCTGTGTCCCATGCTTTTTTTTCCGACAACAACTTTTTAATGGTGTTAATGAGGCTCTTATTTGTAGGCTTTGTGAGTCCATTTCCCTATGGATAATTAGGTGTAGAATGTTTAAGGGAAATGTTATACCTTTCATAGAAATGAATCATTTGAGAAGACTTAAAGGCAAGAGCATTATCAGTTAGAATTTTCTATGGAAACTCAAATTTTGGAAGAATGTATTCTTCCAGGAAATTAATGGTTAGCTTATCAGTCACATTCTGGGTCATAATAGCTTCCATCCATTTAATGAAGAAATTTGTGTTTGTTAGAATCTAGTTATGTTTCCCACTAAGGAAGGGTGTGTCTCGTCAATAATGTCTAATCCCTATTGCTAAAAAGGGGAATTTACCATAATTGGTTTCAATGGTAAGGGAAACAACTTCTTCCTTCTGGTGAATTTATTACATTCCCTACATGCTTTGACTTTGGAAAATACATCATAAAACAATGAAGGCCAATAATATCCTGCCATCTGGATTTGGAAGTTGATTCTTTCCAATATTAGTGACCACCAAGAGCCCCATTGTGCAAATCTATCATAACCATCTGAGTTTCATCTTCATCAATGCATATCAATAGCACAGCTCTTCGATCCTTCCAAAACAAACTTTGACTCACAATGCAATACTTTAGCGCTTTTAACATCAAAGATTTGAACTTCTTCTTATCAAAATCAAGTGGACATTGAAAATTCAATAAGAAATATACAATATAATTCTACCAAGAGGATGCATAATATTTTTCCTAGAACTGCAAATTTTCTTTATTCCTCTATTTTTCTTCTACAATAGATAGATTCATAGTTAAATTCAACGCAAGTGCTTTGCAATTAGAATCAACAAGTAATTTTGCTAAACCCTGACCTTTTATCAATATTGTTGGTTTGATATCTAAGTTGTATTCAAGGAGTTTATCAATCCACTTACACCTCTTTCCTTTGATATCTGGTTGAACCAAGATATCTTTTAAAATGTTGTAAGGAACATATGCAACTATCTTCAACCGCATAATATAAATTCTGAAGAGTTTCAAATTCTTGACTAAGGCATAAGCCTACTTTTCCATGATGCCATACTTCATTTCAACATCCCTCAAATCTTTGTGAAAGAAAATAGTAGGTTGTCCATGTCCTTCATCATTTCTTTGGAATAAAATTGTAGCAATAGTATATTCTAAAGAAAAAGAGAATGTCGAAAATTATTTTGAATATTCCCGACTAATGAGAACAAGGGCCTAAGTCAAATATTTCTTAATCCTTTCAAAAGAATTCCTAGCGTCTTTAGTCCATTTAACTTCATAATATTTCCTTAACATAACTGTAATGCATTTGATAATCTCAACAAAGTTAGAAATAAACCTTTTGATAAAATTGATCTTAACAAGAAATGATTGGATTCCTTTTTTATTCCAGGGAAGATCAATTTTTAGGATTGCTTCCACCCTTTCCAAATCAATCTTTATTCCTTGATTATAAATGATGTGTCCAAGGATCCTACCATATTGCATTGAAAATTTTAATTTATTTGGCCCTTAAGAGATCAACCATACCTTTTGCATTTAAAGAATGTTTTCTTAATATGTTTAAGATGTTTGTAATCTTACTTGGATAATACAATAATATCATCCATATATATCATGATAAACTGATCTCTTTTACCCAAGAAATCTATACCCATAGCTCTTTGAAATGTCACCCCTACATTTATTAAACCGAAGGGAATATTATCATACATGAATGTTCCCCAAGGAGTGGCAGATGATCCTTTTAATTTATCATCTTCGCGGATAGAAATCTAATTGTATCTAGAAAGGCCATCAATCATGGCAATTATCTAAGACCCGACCACTCTCTATAGAATCTGGTCGATTTTTGGTAGGGAATAATTATATTTTATTGAACACCTGTTCATATTCCTAAAATCAATGCAAAGTATGATTTCATTATTATTTTCTCTAACTGGCATAAGGTTAAAAATCCAAGTTAAACCTTAGAGGCAGAATAATTTTGATATCAAGTAATTTTTTTAGTTCCTCAGTGACAAGCAGTAATACTGGATTCACTTGTCTTAATTTTTTCCTAAACGGTTTTGTGTGAGGTGTTATCACTCATAATTTATCCTTAATTTATCCTTTGGTTGCGGAAGGATAGTTCCAAGGTAACCTTTCAAACCAACATTTTGGAGGAAAGTTGGCTTCCTTCCTACTAGAGAGGGCTCTCTCAATTAGATAGATACAATGGCTAGATATATTTTTACACAAACTGAAATTAATGATGAAAATGGATAAAATAAGAGGATACCATTGGGCATGGAGTCAAAATCATAAGCTTTTAAAGATAAACAAGGATTTTGCAACAAGATTTCTTCATAGAGGTGGGATAGCTATTCTTTCATAGTCTAGTTCTTAATTGTCTGGTGGTAAAAGAAAGATGAACAATCCATTAATATGGGCTCCAAATAAGATGAATCTAGTATTAACTTTAGATGACATTTGCTTGTGAACACCTGAATCCTATGAACTAGAGCATATAAGTATGAATTCTGATCTAACACAAACTTATTCAAGCATGAAAAGATAACAAAATGGAAAAAGGTAACAAGAAAAACATTCACAGGAGAAAATAAAATGCAGACTATAAAACAATAACACGAGAATGTTAGCTATTTTAGCTTTGGAGGCACTCTGCATGTTTTTGTCTTGTATGCAGAAGTGACCATGCACTAGCTAGGCTACTTGACTTTGTAATGGTGTTTTATAAAGTTGTTTTAAAGGGACTCTTATGTAATGGACTTTTTATAAAGTGTTCTCTTGTTTTATTTTTATAAAGTGACTTTATGAGATAAAGTGCAGTTATTTCATAAAGTTAAAAGTGACTTAATTAAAAATTAAATGTAACCAATTTTGCAGGGGAAGTATCTCAATCGTTGATCATGTAAAGGAAAGATTAAATCTTGGCCTTTGGATTTAAGGATTGGGGAAGGTGAAAAGTCACTTTCAAGTTATAAGAGAGAGCCTAGCGTAGTGTGCAAGACAAGGAAATCATTTTCCAAGAGTGAGCATTTGGCAAGTTGATTTTCAGAGAGAGGGAGCAATTTCTCAATGAGTGGGCACGAATTCCAAGGAGATAATTTTTCTCAAGAGGAAACAAATCCCTAGGAGAAAGGCACACTTCCAAATAAGCATTTACTGTTATACCATACTATACAGATTGATGGACCGTACTATACGTATTTACTGTTGGAACACATTTCAAGGTTTGATTTTTGTTGCACACAAATTGAGGAGGGTTGTATAGGGTGTACAGATTTAATGGGCATACAAATCGAGGAGATGGGCATGAAAATCAAGGAGGTGCTGCTATGGTGGAGGCCGTACAAGTTGTACTGTTGTTTGGGCACAAATTTCGAGGTGTTGCACGAATTTTGAGGTGTTCGTACAATGATTTAGTGCTAAATTAAATGTTGATGTGAGCTAATATTTTTTCCTAGAGATGCTGAAATAAATTACCCTTGACACTGGTTTTCCTTAGAGGGGGTTTTTCTAGGGTCATATTGACAAAAATTATGTTGTTAATGGGTTTATTAGTCTATTGTTACATGTTATTTTTCCACTACTACATACTTAGTTTTCAATGTTTTGGCTTCATGGTTGTTGGTTTAAATGCATGTGAAGTATTTTTATTAATGACAATTTAAGACTAAAATCTAGGTTAACCTAAGTGTTTCACAAAATGTATGATTTCTTTGTCAAATTTCTACATGATATCCGAGTTGAGGCTTTGTGATAACAACTACTTCTGCGTGCAGCGATATTGTTGATTTTTTGGGAAAGGGTTATTGTTGATTTTTTTAACAACTTGGGTATTAGAAAACCCCATCTACATGTGATTTGCAGGTGGTGTGGAAAGAGTAAAACTCTTGTTCTTTTCATGGATTTTTTTTACTTTCTAGATGACTACCAGTTTGAGGTTTGAGGATAAATTGGATGGAGTTGGGAATTTTGTTCCTTGGAAGGCTAAGATAGTGCTTATTTTGGAGGAGAATAAACTGTGGGATGAAGTGGTGCATAGCATGTAGATGAATCAAATTGAAGTTCCTTCTTCCACCGATGCACTAGCGCTAGAAACCTTTAACAAAAAGGACATTAAGGCCAGGAGGATCATCCTTAATGTCGTAAAGGACCATGTTATCCCACATATCTCACGTAAAGATCATGCATTTGAGATGTGGGATGATTTGACTAGCTTATACGAGAGTTCAAATGAGAACCGAAATATGGTTTAGAGGAAAAAATGAGAGACATTAAAATGACCAAGACCGAGAATGCTTCTTCTTACATGGCTCAGATTTATCAGGTTCATGATGAGTTGGATGTTGTTGGTGAGAAGGTGGATGATGCAGAGATGGTGTGAGTTTCCTTGAATGGTTTCTCTTAACCTTGACATGACTTTGTGACTATTGTTGTGGACAGATAAAATATTCCTTCATGGTCTAGACTTTGGGATGACTTCACTCAGGAGGAGCTGATATCTAGCCCCACTTCTACAAGTCAACAGAATGCAGTTGATGAAGAGAATGTTTCTCTTTCATTAGAGGAAATTTGGGGTCTAAAATGGGCCTTATAAGAAAACGTGCCAAAATAAGTTTTTGTGAGTTGGAGTTCAAGAACCAATAGAATTTCAATAAAATAAGTCAACCATAATGGTTGAATTGACATATTTGTCATTAAAAAGAACTACTTTTTTTGTTCGTATTTTCGACATATCTCATTGTGTTTTTACTCAAATTTCGACCGGGAGAGCTCGTTGGATGAAGAATTTGATTCTGCATCCAACAAGTACTCACACTGCATACTTTTGACGGACCCCACTACCCAAAAAAGAAGAAATACCTGAAAAAACGTGATGATGATGTCATCATCACATTTTTCAGGTATTTCTTGTTTTTGGGGTAGCGGGGTCCATCAAAAGTATGCAGTGTGGGTACTCGTTGGATGCGGAATCAAATTCCGCATCCAATGAGCTTTCCCGATCGAAATTTGAGTAAAAACACAATGAGATATGTCGAAAATACGAACAAAAAAAGTAGTTTTTTTCTTTCTTCCTCCAAAATTAATCAATATTATTTTATTATTTTAACTATTATTTTATTATTTTCCTTAGGAGGCCCATTTTAGACCCCAAAATTCCTCTAATGTTTCTAAGAGAAAGAAGAATTCAAGAAAGACTTGAGCAAAGTTCAGTGTTTTTCTTGCAGTCAGTATGGACACTATGCTTCTCAGTGTCCTGAGAAGAAGGAGGAGGAGGATACAATTGTTGCAACTTCAACAGAAGTAGAGGAATCTATGAAAATATTCGAGGAGTTCTCATTGTTCTCCCTTATTTTTAGTGTTGGTAGCAATGGAGTTGCTCATAATGGTAGTTGGTATCTTGACGGTGGAGCCTTTTGTCATATGACTGGAATATGGCATATATTTTGTATCATTTCTAAGACTGGTCCTGATTGGTTTGTTCACTCAGAAGGGGGACATGCACATGCAGTGCGAGGAGTTGGAAATGAGAGATTCTATCTTTGTCATGGAAGATACATCGAGCATGATGGGGTTCTCTTTGTTCCAGAGATGAGGGTTAAATTACTCTCAGTCTCAGCCTTGGAGGATACATGTATTCAACATTGTTCCGGTGGGGGCATGTGTACATATTAGAGAGGCTAAATGAATTGGAGCACCAAATGAATTTGACTACAATTTATTCCAATGAAGTTTCCAGCAACACTCCTCAGCACAAATCTACAAAGATTTCTTTAAATTAAAAAAAATCATCATGTATTAAACTTGTTTAATCTGAATGACATTCTTAGCACAATTTTAGAAAGATTTATTTAAAATTTAGAAAATTATTATTAAATTTGTTTAATCTGATTGGTTTATGTATTTGAGATTTGTGAATCCAAATTAATATATATTCTTAAACTAAGTATCTGGGCACAAAACTGATGCGATTTGAACACAAGACTTTTTATTTACAACAATTTCAACTTTACCACTTACTTTGCTCTTCACAAGCACATTCAAAATCAAAATTTAGACAACACAAAACTCAAATTTCTTAAAAAAATAATAATGATGATGATGATGATGATTAACGTCCATTGAGACCAACTTTGGTTTATCGGACCTTAAGAAGGATAATACTTGGTTTACTTTAGGAAGGATAATACTTGATTTACTTTAAGATCTTGTTCTTGTGCTAAAAAATCTTTCCAAGAACCTTTCCAAGCTCAGTATAGTTTTGGCAAGTTAGAAGGTTATAAAGGTTTGTATTTTAGAAAATACTATGAAACTTAGATCTAATGTGGGTGTAAGCAAAGCACTCTAAGAGAAAATGATTTTCATCATCAACGCTCATATACTCACACAGATGAGAACCCCTTTCTTCCCATGAAGTTTTAGGAATAGACCAACACCATGTTTCACTATGGAGTTCATGAGAGTTCATTCTAATCTTGGCTATATTAATTTTCTTTTGCGAGCTAATTACTATCGAGAGATACTTTTGATCTTCCAAGTTAGGATTAATGACCTCCTTATAGTATCTTAATTTTCTCTTAACGCTAAATTTTTCTCGCACTGGAATTTCTCTTTAAACTTAGAAGTAATAATATTTTTGACATTATCAATGTTATGCAAAATGTCATTTTCATTATTGCCTCAATGGTTTAACCAAGCCATGGTATCTTTACACCAACACTGCTTGAGGCATAGTTGGTTTTGACTTGAGTTTAAAGCAATTTTAGGAAGTCTCTCGTTTCCCATGTTATTTATCTTATGCTTGTACATCAGGTACCTAGTCATAGCCATGCTCTCGATGGGGGGAAAGACCCACTTATATGAGGAGAATAGGATAAGACATATTGCTTTTAATTTGAGGTTATTAGTTATAAACTGCATATGGATTTGCTCAATCTTCCTCCAAGATTCTCTAGAAATGTTGCACCCCCATACTTCACAACCATACAAGATTAAAGGGATGGCAAGAGTTTCAAAGAAGAACTTGTTTTTATCCCACATGACCAAATTGACAGATTTACTCTTATTTTCAAAACCAAAATAAACTTTCCACCTTCCATTAATAACTAAATTCCATTAATAAATAACTATATATATATATAAATAATTATATTAAAAAATAAATGTATTTGACTACAATTCATTTCATTTCTTACTAGTGACCCAACACAATCAAATTCAAATATAGGAAAAATACACTCGTCGACCATTATTAGTTAAATAATAATAATAAAAATTGGTATTGACTATGGTTTATTTTCACTATCAAATTGAAAACTTTTTAACTATATTGAAATCCGAGTATGTTGACTATCAAATACACTGAAATACGAAATCCCGGTTTACTAAAATTATAACCAAAAACTTTTTTTAACTATATTGAAATCCGATTATGTTGACTATCAAATACACTGAAAGACGAAATCCCGGTTTACTAAAGTTACAAATACATCAACACTCCCTATTAACTAGGAAGGTATTCTCTCGACACAATTTATCAACACAGGTCTTCTTCTCTATATCATCTGGATCATCATCAAGTTCTTTTCATCTTCAAGCCATATTCATCTTCAAGTCATCTTCATTACTAGATATGGATCATCACTAGATCTAGATCATCACTAGATCTAGATCATCACTGGATCTAGATCATCACTAGATCTAGATCATCACTCGATCTGGATCATCATCACTAGATTTGGATCATCACTCGATCTGGATCATCACTACTAGATCATCACTGGACCATCATCACTGGTTCTATCTCTTGATTCTTCTTGTCATAGGAAGTTCTACAGAGTGAACCCTTTTTCATGCTAGTTGTAGGCCTAGCCTCCATGTAGGTCTTCTTCAGCACTTATATCTGACCCTTAGTTAGAATGACCCGCCCAACACTTACATCTAACCATGGGAGGAACACATCCAACAACCATGTCAGAAAGGCATGCCCAACACTCACATCTGAACATCGGAGGAACACATCCAACAACCATGTTAGAAAGGCCCAGCACTCACATTCGATCATGGGAGGAACACATCCAACAAAAATATCAGAAAGGGTCAACACTCACATCCAACCATGGGAGGAACCCATCCAAGAACCATATCGAAAAGGCTCAACACTTATATCTGACCATAGGAGGAACACATCCAAGAACCATGTCAGAAAGGATCAACACTTATATCTGACCATGGAAGGAACACATCCAATAACCATGTCAGAAAGGCTCAACGCTTATATCTAGCCATGTGGGGAGTGCATCATGCATCCATGCTAGAATGGATCAGCACTTATATCTAGCCATGTGGGGAACACATCTCGTATCCATGCTAGAAAGGCTCTTCACTTACATCTGATCATGTGGGAACACATCCCATAGTCACATCAGAATGGCTCTGCACTTACATCTGATCATGTGGGAACACATCCCACAGTCACATCAGAATGGCTCTGCACTTACATCTGATCATTTGGGAACACATCCCACAATCACAACAGAATGTCTCTCGAACTCATCACCTCCCCTTGGAAGGAAACTTGATCTGGGGAACACCAAGCTTCTCCCTGAAGTACTCAAAATTCACTCTAGCTAATGGCTTGGTCAACACATAAGCTATATGTTCATCTGTCGCAACATACTGGAGCTTCACTGCTCCTCTCTACACCATATCCCTGATATAGTGATACTTGATCTCGATATGCTTCGACTTATCATGGAACACCAGGTTCTCAGACAACTTCACACAACTTTAGTTGTCGCAATATATACAAGTAGAATCCAACTGGAGATCAAATAAATTAGACAGTAGCTTCCTCAGCCATACTACCTCACAACTAGCTGAACAAGATATGATATACTCTGCTTCAGCTGTACTCAGTGCCACGCAAGACTATTTCCTACTAAACTAAGAGATCACACCTAATCCACTACTGAAGCAGCACCCTGAAGTGCTCTTTCTATTGATTGCACTGCCTGCCTAATCTGAATCAGCATAACCTTCCGGGTTAATCTTTTGATCAGCCTTATACTTGAGCCCATAATCAACTGTACCCTTTAGGTACCTCAGAATATGCTTTGCAGCAATCAAGTGAACATGTCTTGGATCCATCGGGAACTGGCTCAATGTGTTCACAGCAAAGAAAATATTTGGTCTCGTATTCATCAGGTACATCAAGGACCCAATTATCTAATGATACATCGTAGCATAAACTGCTTCTGATGAAGCATCACTTAATAGCTTCAGGTTCGATGCCATAGGTGTGTTCATGGCCTCGCATTCCATCATCTAGAACCTCTTCAGGATCTCTATTGCATACTTCCCTTGTCCTATGGAAATTCCATCTGCATTCTGGCACACCTCCATGCCTAGAAAATAGTGCATCATACCCAAGTCCTTCATTTTGAACTTGGTAGCAAGCTTCCTCTTTGTGTCAGCAATCAACCCATCCATACCTGTTACAAACAGATCATCTACATACACCAGGAGTATCACTAGGTTCCCTTATTCAACCTTGTAGTAAAGCATGGAATCTGCTTTACTCTTGGTAAATCCCAAACTGGATAGGAAGCTATCAATTCTGGCGTACCATGTCTTGGGTTCCTGTTTCAAACCGTACAGGTCTTTCTTCAATTTACACACATGAGTCTCCCTGTTATTTGTCTCAAAACCAAGTGGATGCTCCACATACACTTCCTCTTCCACTACACCATTCAAGAAAGCAGTATTGACATCCATCTGGTGTATCTTCCATTTCATCACTGTAGCCAGAGAAAGTATTGATTTGATGGAAGTGTATCTAGCTACAGGTGAAAGGAATAAAACTATGCTCAAGGTTGAATTCAATGCCTTTTGTTGACAAAAGTACTTTCCGACGAGAAGAGCACTGATGCCTTTCAATATCACCTATAGATGTAAACTTGAACTTCTCAACGCATTGACACTTCACCACATTCTTTCCTAGTGATCAACGAATTATGTCTCATTTTTTATTGTTCATCAAAGAATGATAATCATTAGTCGTAGCATTCTTTCAAAGTTCAAGTCAACAATGTGAATGTTCAATCACATGCCTCATGTTATCCCTAAATTTTGACACTTTAGATGGATACAAAGACCCACTTAAAGGGTGTATGTGAATCCAATTGCGGTGTTAAATTTTAGTAAATTATACAAATTTATTGTCAAAATTGTATTTTTTCACTAATGGGGTGATCACACAATAAAAAATGATTAACATAAAGGACTAATTCATATTCTTAGTCGTCATTCGTTAGTCATATTTGTATTCTTGTGACTGAATTAGGAGTTTACATTAGTCATTTTTATTTTAGATACTTGTAATCTAGTCGTATATTTTTTACCGTGACTAAATTAGTCATTTATCTTAGTCGTTTTTTGTTGGGTCACTTAAAATTGCTCAATTTTTGTCATTTATCTCTTGAAAAACCTATGGTGGATAACTGTTTTAGTTGCCTAGGCACTTATCTCCCATTTTGTACTATTGGAAGGAATAAAACTATGCTCAAGGTTGGTTATATTTTTTAACGAGCTTGAAACCAAGAGTAAACTATGCTCAAGGTTGATTTTATTTTCTAACGAACTTGAAACTAGGAGTAAACTATACTAAAAAACACATGTTTCATTTTTTAACGAGATTGACACAGAATGAGAACTATGCTCGAAGTAAGTTCTTACCCAACACGATGTCCAGAGGTTGATTGGTTGCCCCCCTTACATAAGACACTAGCAGCTTAACTCTAGTATGATGTCCATAGACTTGAGAAATACCCCCGAAGCTTCCCTATGATGGGAAGAATCTATCGGTTGACAAATGACTGAACTTCTGCATGATTTCTAGAGTAGAGAGACCTGGACGACGAAGGAGAAGGAACCAAAAGAACATGTTGGACATTTAGGGAAGTGTTATGACTAGCAGGTATACCATGATCATGATTAACAAAGGAAATTTGATCAATGGTCACAATCTTCCCATCATTGGGAAAATGCATCACTCGAAAGAGTGTAGACACTATAGATTTTATAGTGTAAACATAATCTCGTCCAAGGAGAAGATTAAAATCTAAGGGACTTTGGAGTACCATAACATCAATGCATACATTTTTCCCTCCTAAGGTGATAGGTAAGTGAGGAAGGATCCCTAAAGGTGCAGTAGGTATTCTATTGAAAGCTAGTATCTGATCAGTGGTTGGTGCAAGCTGAAAAGAACCTATAGCTTTCCAAGTAGTTGAGGATAGAATACTAAAATAATCCTCTTCATTAATAAGAGTGTAGTGTATGTTCTTAGCGGTAACTCACCCAGAAATGTGGAAAGGAACACTAAAAAAAAGACAAGATGTTGTTAGATAACTCCAATCAAAGGAAATAACCTCAGTACTTGGAGGGTGTTATGTTGAAATAGACATAATTTCTCCTTTTCTAGAATAATCTGAACTCACAACAAAAACTTCAATGGCTTTTAGTTCACTCTCAACTGGAAGATGAGATGAAGATTGTGTTAAAGTGACTACTTCAGTCTTAACACTCACTAGTGAAAGAGTGGGATTGGGTGGAGATGACTTCAAATCGACCACTTTAACTTCACTTATCAATGGAAGAGTGGGATAAACTACTTGCTCTTCACTTTCCAAATAAATAGTGGGATCGAACGAAGATGGAACTAGAACAACCACTTTATCAACCAATGGGAGGTAAAGGGACAACTTACAGTAACATGTCGGAAGTCATTTTTAGGAATAGTAATATCTTCTAACAACTTTGAAGCTTCATCCATGCGAGGAAAAAGGTAAGTAAGGTACACACCCTTACATAACAAGCAATGATTTATGACTTTACCTTTTTTACTCTTAACCATAGCGTCACTAGTTCATGGGGTATCATCACTATGATGACCATTAATGACATGGGTTGTTGGGAATCCTTAGGCCACACTTCTAATACTTGGGACAAACCATGACAATCCTTAAGAAGGTGATCACCCTTGCAAATCCTAAAAGGGAAATTAGGATTATGGGGTGTTTTCATGGGTATATCAACACTCTTATCACTATCAGGAGTAGTTGGTTGAGATTTGGTTTCTTATTTGTCTTTTTTATTCTTAATATTTCTCTTCTTCTTCTTCTTCTTATCTACATGATTACTAGAATCATAAATTTCGACGGGAAAAGAAGGAGAAAAGGAAGAAGACACATATGACAAAGAATGTGAAAGATCAAAACGATGTTGATGCTCTTGTGATGGAGTTGTTAGATTTTTATCATTCAAGCCAGCATTATCTTAGGATCTTTAACTGAGAGAATAACAAGCACAACAATCAAACACAAGAGACAATAGACACAAAGATTTTCCTCGCAGAAACCATAAACGAGAAAACCCCGCAACTTCCTCAGAGATAGAATCAGCACCAAAAGTAAAACCCAAAACAGTAAGATGGTCTCCCGACAGCAGTAGTCTCTCTCTCTCTCTCTTATCCCAACTTCTTCTTCTCTCTCAGTTATGTGCTACAACTGAGTGTGAGTGAATGTGTGATAAATAGAGAGGCTCACTCTCTATTTATACTAATTCTCGACTTGAAAATAAATCACTAGGGCCAACTTCTCTAGGAGAGTCTAATAACCCTAGGGCCCCACAACTATGAGGACTTTAACCCTTGATCAATAGGAAAGGTTACCCTCCATGACTTTACATGACTTGTTTATGTTATTGAATCTCTCGATAGGAACATCGGGGCATGACATGACTCAATTACATTGCAGATACTTCCCAAGATAAACATCGGGGTATAATACATAAAATATACAAGTGAATACATTCTGAAGTTACAAATACATCAACACTCCCTATTAACTAGGAAGGTATTCTCTCGACACAATTTATCAACACAGGTCTTCTTCTTTGTATCATCTGGATTATCATCAAGTTCTTTTCATATTCAAGCCATCTTCATCTTCAAGTCATCTTCATTATTGGATATGGATCATCACTGGATCTAGATCATCACTTGATCTGGATCATCATCACTAGATTTGGATCATCACTCGATCTGGATCATCACTGCTAGATCATCATTGGATCATCATCACTGGTGCTATCTCTCAATTCTTCTCGTCATAGGAAGTTCTACAGATCCAACCCTTTTTCATGCTAGTTGTAGGCCTAGCCTCCATGTAGGTCTTCTTCAGCGCTTATATCTGACCCTTAGTCAGAATGACCTACCCAGCACTTACATCTGACCATAGGAGGAACACATCCAACAACCATGTTAGAAAGGCACGCCCAACACTCACATATGACCATGGTAGGAACACATCCAACAACCATGTTAGAAAGGCCCAACACTCACATTCGAACATGGGAGGAACACATCCAACAACCATATCAGAAAGGCTCAACACTCACATCCGACCATGGGAGGAACACATCCAATAACCATATCAGAAAGGCTCAGCACTTATATCTAACCATAGGAGGAACACATCCAAGAACCATGTCAGAAAGGCTCAGCACTTATATCTGACCATGGGAGGAACACATCCAAGAACCATGTCAGAAAGGCTCAACACTTATATCCAGCCATGTGGGGAACACATCCTGCATCAATGCTAGAATGGATCAGCACTTATATCTAGCCATGTGGGGAACACATATCATATCCATGCTAGAAAGGCTCTTCACTTAAATCTGATCATGTGGGAACACATTCCATAGTCACATCAGAATGGCTCTGCACTTACATCTGATCATGTGGTAACACATCCCATAGTCACATCAGAATGGCTCCACACTTACATCTGATCATGTGGGAACACATCCTACGATCACATCAGAATGGCTCTCAGACTCATCACCTCCCCTTGGAAGGAACCTCGATTTGGAGAACACCAAGCTTCTCCCTGAAGTACTCAAACTTCACTCTAGCCAATGGCTTGGTCAACACATCAGCTCAGCTATATGTTCATCTATCGCAACATATTGGAGCTTCACTGCTCCTCTCTACATCATGTCCCTGATATAGTGACACTTGATCTCGATATGCTTCAACTTGTCATGGAACATCAAGTTCTCAGACAACTTCATACAACTCTGGTTGTCGCAATATATACAAGTAGAATCCAACTGGAGATCAAATAAATCAGACAGTAGCTTCCTCAGCCATACTGCCTCACAACTAGCTGAACAATATGTGACATACTCTGCTTCACCTGTACTCAGTGCCACGCAAGACTATTTTCTGCTAAACCAAGAGATCACACCTAATCCACTACTGAAGCAGCACCCTGAAGTGCTCTTTCTATTGATGGCACTGCCTACCTAATCTGAATCAACATAACCTTCCAGGTTAATCTTTTGATCAACCTTATACTTGAGCCCATAATCAACTGTACCCTTTAGGTACCTCAGAATATGCTTTGCAGCAATCGAGAGAACATTTCTTGGATCCATCAGGAACTGGCTCAATGTGTTCACAACAAAGCAAATATCTGGTCTCATATTCATCAGGTACATCAAGGACCCAATTATCTAACAATACATCGTAGCATAAACTGCTTCTGATGAAGCATCACTTAATAGCTTCCGGTTCGATTCCATAGGTGTGGTCATGGTCTCGCATTACATCATGCCGAACCTCTTCAGGATCTCTACTGCATACTTCCCTTGTCCTGCGGAAATTCCATCTGCATTCTAGCACGCCTCCATGCTTAGAAAATAGTGCATCATACCCAAGTCCTTCATTTAGAACTCGGTAGCAAGCTTCCTCTTTTTGTCAGCAATCAACCCATCCATACCTATTACAAACAGATCATCTACATACAACAGGAGTATCACTGGGTTCCCTTCTTCAACCTTGTAGTAAAGCATGTAATCTGCTTTACTCTTGGTAAAGCCGAAACTGGATAGGAAGCTATCAATTCTGGTGTACCATGTCTTGGGTTCCTGTTTCAAACCATACATGGATTTCTTCAATTTACACACATGAGTCTCCCTATTATGTGTCTCAAAACCAAGTGGATGCTCCACATACACTTCCACTTCCACTACACCATTCAAGAAAGCAGTCTTGACATCCATCTGGTGTATCTTCCATTTCATCACTGCAGCCAGAGCAAGTATTGATCTGATGGAAGTGTATCTAGCTATAGGTGCAAAAGTTTCTTCATAATCTATTCCTTCTTTCTGGGAGAAGCCACAAATCTTGCTTTATATTTCTCTATGCTACCATCTGCAGCATGCTTAATCTTGTAGATACATTTGGAAGTCACAATAGACTTCCCCTCTAGTCTAGGGACAACATCCCAGACATCATTCTTCATGATCGATTGGTACTCCTCGATCATAGAATCCTTCCATTCTTTCTTCTCTACCTCTTCTTCATAGCCGTAAGGTTCTTTATCAATAATGTCACATAGCATGGCCATATAATGGGAGTAGGACCTAGTTCTCTTTCTTTCTCTCTGTGTTGCTTCTGGAGCCCCATATCTTTCTGCACCTTGAATATCCTCTCGTACCCATGTAGGTTTCCTCTTGTGAGAATTATTTTCCTGAGGTGGATCTACAGGTTCCTGGGGTTCTTCTACTTCTCGATCTTCATCTTGATTTTTATCGTTCATAGTTGTATCTTGAATTCTGGGTGCTTCTATTTCTTCAGAGTCTTCAACTGGTCTCTTTATGGATTTGTTGTAAGTTGAATCTTCATTGAATGTTACGTCTCTGCTTATGTCGATATTCTTGAACACTGGGAAGTATACTCTGTAATATTTTGAGCTTTCATTGTATCCCACAAATATACCCTTCTTTCTAGAAGGCTCTAGCTTTGTCCTCTTTTCTTTTGGAATGTGTATGTATACCGGACAACCGAATATTCTAAGGTGGTTGACTTTTGGTTTCTTTTCAGAAAATACTTCTTCAGGTGTCTTGTTGTCGAGTACTCTGTGTGGAGTACGGTTCTGTACATACACCACTGTTCTGGAATCTTATGCCCATAGATGCATGGGAAGATCTTGATCATGAAGCATGGCCCTTGCAGCTTCCATGATCGTTCTATTATTCCTTTCCACAATCCGATTCTATTGTGGATTATATGGAGTGGTTAAATCCCTCTTAATCCTTGAATATTTGCATAATTATTTGAATTTATTTTATGTGAATTCTCCACCATTATCTGATTGAAAGGTCTTGATCTTCTTTTCTGTGTGGTTCTCGATCAAGGCTTTGAATTCCTTTAACTTGATGAATACTTCATCTTTGTTCTTTAAGAAGTATATCCATGTCTTCCTATGAAATTCATCAATGAAAGAAACATAGTATACATACCCTCTTAATGAACTAGATGACATTGGACCGCATACATCAGAGTGGATTATTTCCAAGATTCCTTTTTCCTTGTTCTCGCTACTTGCAAATGTCTTCTTTGTGTTCTTTCCTTTCGCACATCCTTTGCAGACACCATCATGTTTTTTTTTCTGAATTTCTAGAAGACCTTCAATAGCTTTTCTTGCAAGTGTTATTGCTCTGTAGTGCACATGTGCAAGCCTTCTATGCCAAAGTTCATTTGGTTCTACTGAGTCATGAACCAAATCTTGTTCTGGTTCCCTTCAACTTGTATAGACCTCCTTCTTGTTCCCCAATCACTACTGCATCATCAATAGTCTTTCCCTTTGGCCACATAAGAACTTGGCCATCTACAAATGAAACCCTCATGCCTTTTGCATCCAATGCAGATATGGAGAGGAGGTTCTTCTTTAGTCCTGGTACAAATAAGACATATTTCATCTTCATAGACTTTCTAGAGTCTAGCTTATAGGAGGATTCCCCACTACCTTTTATTGGATACTGGTAGTCATCTCCAAGTTTCACCTTGTGGGGTGATTCTTGTTCTGATAGTTTCATAAAGGATTCTTTGAATCCCGTCATATGTTTGGAATCCCCACTATCTATAATCCAATCATTGCTTCCATGCGTGATGTTTCCCGTGAGAGTGGAAATCAAAACATATTCTTCATCACTTTCTTGTTTGATTCTCTTTGTGAAAGGTTCATCATCTTCTACAGCATGAGCATGATGTCTTCTCTTGTTTCCCTTCTTCTTGTGAGATCTATTTTTGTTTCTAGGACAATCTTTGGCAAAGTGTCCTCTTTCATCACATGTATAGCATCTGAATTTAGATCAATCTTTGTTAGATCTTATAGGGTTATCTTTCTATTGGAAGTGCTTACCTTTAGAGTGATGAAAGTCTCTTATGCTTTTCTTGGAGTGTACTATAAGAGCTTGATCTTCACTTCCCATATTTTCTTCTCGAGCTACTATCCGAGCTTCTTCTTGTGAGCATTCCTCCCACAGCCTACTAAATTTGACTAGCTTCTTTCTGGCACAAATCCCTTGAATAAATGAGTCCCATGATCTAGGGAGGCTATTCAAGGTGGTCATCATAATTTATGCATTCTCTACTGCTTCATCTACTGATTCAAGTTGTTCCTTGATCTGAGAGACTCTTGTAAAGTAAGACTGGATGGTTTCCACATTCTAGATTTTTACATTCTTCAATTGGTTTCTTAGAGTCATCTTCCGATTTATTTTCTTCCCTTCAAACAGTTTGGTCAGGGCATCAAACATAGATTTACGCGTCTTTAGGGAGGACACCTGTGGTATGAGGCGATCCTTTATTCAATCAGCAATAATCCTCTTATCCATGACCAATTTATTTTTATGTAAGGCCTTAGCCTCATATTCCTCTAGAACTGGAACCTCTTCATTGATGTAAGAGTCCAACTCATTTTCCTCCAGGACCAGGGAGATCCTATACTTACAGGCTCAGAATTTATCAGCTCCCTCAATATTTTCATCAATATTGGTATGATGAGACATCTTAACTGAGAACCTCAAATGGAAATACAAAAGATTTAGATCTTACAAGGTTAAGATGTCGAAACTGGATCTGCAGCTGAATTTCTGCAGGGCTCGTTTAGGAGCAGATTAGAGTTTGACTTTCCTGGATTTCTTCCCAACCAAAAACTTTGATCTTGATCTCTAAACTTATATTTTGAGGAGGATATCAATCCAGGCCTGGGATCACTCAAAAATTCCACTTCTATGGAAAGCCCTAGTTTCCAGTAGTGGTGTCGGGTTAAAAATAGAAAATACTCATAATCAGATTCTGTTTCGACAAGAAGATGTGCCCTAGAGAGGAGAGTCAGCCCAACCTTATTTTGCTGAAAATATGTGGAGACAGATTCAAAAAGTAGGGAGCCCTAGTTTCCGCAACTGCACAATGTCTTCTTCTCAGGTTAGCTCTGATACCACGTTAGATTTTTATCATTCAAGCTAGCATTATCTTAGGATCTTTAACTGAGAGAATAACAAGCACAGCAATCAAACACAAGAGACAATAGACACAAATATTTTCCTTGAGGAAACCATAAAGGAGAAAACCTCACAACTTCCTCAGAGATAGAATCAACACCAAAAGTAAAACCCAAAATAGTAAGATGATCTCTCGACAGCAGTAGTCCCTCTCTCTCTTGTCCCAGCTTCTTCTCTCTCAGTTATTCTCTACAACCGAGTGTGAGTGAATGCGTGATAAATAGAGAGGCTCACTCTCTATTTATACTAATTCCCTACTTGACAATAACTCACTAGGGCCGACTTCTCTAGGAGAGTCTAATAACCCTAGGGCCCCACAATTGTGGGGACTTTAACCCTTGATCAATAGGAAGGGTTACCCTCTATGACTTTACATGACTTGTTTACATTATTGAATCTCCCGATAGGAACATCGGGGCATGACATGACTCAATTACATTAACATGAAAGTTTGGATATAAAACAATTGGTGTTTTATATAAAACTAGGAATTAACAAAAGAAAATTGTGAAGTAAACTAAAACAAAACCAAATGGTTTTTTAATTTTCAAGTATTTTTCAATCTAATAAAGAAGATAAAAAAAAATGAACTATTATGGAAATGAAAGATCAAATTTCCTCTACTACAGAGATCTAAGGGAACAAACAACAATACAAATATAAGAGAATTCAAGATAAACTCAACTCGTGCACATGAAAATGAATTGAAAATTTTCAAATTTCGATGAATATTATCGATAGAAAAGAGCGAGAGGTTTAAAGCAAAGAAAAAAATGTAAAATTCACTGTAAGAAACATAAACTCTTCCTTGAATTTAAAAGGAATATAATTGAAAGAGACTGCATAGTATAGAATTCATGGCCCCCCCAACCATGAGGGGGATTTTTTTTTCAGAAATGCACTTCCTTTCACTTAAAATGCAAGCTAAAACATTCTCAACTATAATATAGAATCAATCCAAAAGGGTCACTGAATACCTGCCTCGACGCTGGTTGCAGGTTGATACCAGGGTGTCCTACCTTAGATGGCACTCCTTGTCTACTGTGAAAAGGTGTTGGTAATGCCACTTGTATTATGTCAATAAGCATTGACAACACTCTTTCAACAAAAGAAGAAAGCGCCAGAGAATATACAGTGCTAAATGAAAACAACTTAGGTGCGTTGACACATATAAGGATCCAAAAAAATAATAACTACCCTCAAATTCAACAAATAATGAGTAAATTGAAATTTCTAAGGTCAAATACTGATCTTTAGAGGCAACATATGATTGAAAGAAAGTGCATTTCACACCCTTTGAAGAACAAAAGGAAACTTAGGTTTTGCAGAAAAAAAAAACCAAAGGCTAAGATGCATAGATCTTTCCCCAGTGGAGTCACCAATTTTGTTACGAGAGATATGATGTTATTGCGGACAAAAATTGTTTCCCTGGTCAATATGGTATAGATCTAGAACAAAACAGAAAAAAACATTAAATCATTTCCATAGATTTAGTAAGATTATTTGACTGTAATGAAGATTTACCTTTATGAATGTTTTCATGTGATTGTAATGTGATTGTTTCACGTTATAGTATCAATTTCCCTTATTCATCAATCTTTAATAAAATAGTCTATATTGGGATCTTCTCACCAATTACCTTATTTAAGAAAGAAAAATAGAATAGTAGATATATGTATGTGAACATGGAAGAAACTCCAATTTGTAATCCATACTTCAAATCCTCTACAACACCTTGTTGTGCCCTGGCTCAACATCCTTTAAAAAACATTATTTCATCTAACAAAATCCTATTTTGTTTGATGAAATGTTCGAATTTCTCAGTGCAAAATAAAGAAGAATTACAGCTACTGAAACAATGCCATTTTGTCAGCTACTGAATTGGGGAAATTCGTTGTTTTTAAAGCAACCTTTACAACTATAGAATATTTAACAAAATCATCACTAATGAGTTATTATTTGTTTTTGGGTTTGAAATTAAGGATAAATATTAATGATTTCTATATCCTTCGTCTTATCCTAATCTAGAAATTAATCCAAAACATTACGAATTGATTTTGCTGATTTTGTTATTATAATTATTACTAGGGTTGAAATATTATCAATGGTTGGTTCGTGGTGACTTTGGTCAAAACCTAGAGTACGTAAGCCAAATGTGTTACAAACCATTTCCGACATATCCTAAGTTCTCAAACCATGGTCGACATTACCACGAATATCTATGCCGATCATTATTATATGGTATGTTTTGCAAAGTCGATTCCTGATTTAATGGTTTGTAATTATGATTATTTATCTGCCACCTTTCAAGGGTAAGTCGAGGCTAAGGTAGGGGGACATGCATTATGGTTCAATGCTAGATCAAAAACTATGTCGTAGCCTCCACCCTGATTCATTTGCTGCGAATTCGATATGCAATCATGGCAATGGTAATGAAACCTGTCCTTCGCGTTTAAGTCTAAGTACTTGTCCTCTGCCGTGGTTTCCTGTCAACTGGACACTTGTTCTGGGTACTGCGAAGGGTCATGTATCATTAACATCGGTTGAATAGTGATAATATCACTTACCCGAGGTCTTCTACCGTCATTCCTTGTTAATCAATAACCTCTTGCAGTGATGATTCTCTCGTCCATGCCGAAATTACAGGGGCGCACTCCGCGTTCGTTCATGGCTTGTTTTCCTTATCATGGGTCTGAGTTTCATTTCTCGGACTTGCTCAGGATTTATCCCGAGTGCTCATTATCCGGTCCTCTGTCATTCACCAAGCTGTGGTACCTATTTTGCGTGCGGTTACGCACCTGGACTCAGCCAGTGATGGCACCTGTAGTAAGGGTTGAACCCTGCGAAATGACCTTGTTAAATTCGGACTCTGAGCTCGTAGTGAAGGTCGAGGATATAGGGTGGATGCTGTTCTTGAATAAATTCTCTGACTCGAACCCTGAAGTTACTAGGGTTTTTGCTCTCTCCCTGGTTGATTTTCAAGCAGAAGTTGGTGATCTTCGGTTTTGGGTTGATGAACGGTCAATAGCGGCCGCAACAGGTTTCTCCCTAACCGGTCAGAGATGGTTCAAATACCAGAAGATGAATATAACAGAATGGCGGTAGTTACTTAAAAACCCTGCTCAAGAAGTCTCTTTTCGAACTGGAGTGGCCCGTAAGTATTTCAAGAAATAATGGCGTCCTTTCCTTGATTTGATTCACCGTTACTTGACCTGTGAAGGCCGGTCATCGTCAGCATATGTATATCACCTCCGGCTTATGTCTGTTTTTATAGGGTTTCCATTAAATTTGCCTTATTATCTTTTGCATAGCCTGTTCAAGATGTCTAATGCAATTAAAAAAGGCCCTAAACACGTCAGTCACAGCCTCTTTCATCATGGCTTGGTTCGCATGTTGATTGATAGCGAGTTGTTGAAGTTGGGTCGGCCATGGGAGGAATTTGTAGAGTCCAATGGTTTTTCCTCGTTTTGTCACTGCATGTTTGATAATCCTGATGATTGTAACAAACACAGAGATCCGAGTTCAGTCCCAGTCCCTTCTCCGCGTAAATCTCGGTTAAGCCCTGGTCGTATAAGCCCTAAAACCTGCAAAGACTCCATGGATAAACTGGTGAAAGGTGCTCATACACCTCTAGGTTCTAAGCATGTAAGGATAGCTTCATCTCTGTCACCAATAACCCCACCAAATAATACAGATAAGATTCACGGTCGCGGACGAAATAGACCAAAGGCTAAGTTAGCAGCTAGATTCACCAGGAGCATGGCTAAAGGAAACTCTATCAAAACCCCCGTGTCTGATAGTTCTTGTATTGAGACTGTGGTGATTGATGATGAACCCAAAAATCCTTCTCTGCCTGTGAATGTTCAGTCCGTCGAGCATGAATTCGATGTCAACCTTTACCATGATAACCCTCCTCCGGTTGATAAGGAAGTTCAGGTAAATCCTGTCAGTAGTCATCCAACTGAAGAGAATCCTGAGAACTAAACTCACCTGGTTCTTACTGCATTGATGGTATGATGCATCCTCTGTTCATTAATTGTCTTTTAGACAAGATTTGTAAAATGGAGGAAAGAGTTAAAGAAGTAGCAGCAAATCATGATTCGATGAAGGCTGATAATGCTGAGTTAATGGAGAAAATGGTTTTCAATGATAAGCAGCTCTTACGCTTGAGGAATCATAAGAATAAGTTAATCAGACGAGTTCTTAAGCTGCAGTCCGAGAATGAAAAAAACGAAGAGAAGCTTCGAGAGCTCAATGCTCAGATTGCACTTATGCAGTTTAAGGGACAACCACCAAACCCGTCAAGGGGTGTGAATATCCAGGTCTTTAATGCTCCAGTAAATTTGTAATGTTTTGGCAGTGTGTTATTTTGATATCAGGTTTGAAGTTTTTGATGATCAAGTTTTATTTGCAGGTATTTGATTGGTGTGAAATTATTTATTAATTATTTTATTTGTTTTTCTATTTTAATTACATTTTAATTATGTTTCTTTTGTCTTGCATCGCAGGTGGTATCATGAATATTTTCCTTCCCTGATTTTGATGATTTCGGTTGTATGGATGATCCCTCTATATATGGAAGCAAATCGATCTCGCAGGAACTATTTTCCAGTTGTCGTTACCTTATCTGTGTCCTCGATCTCCTATTATGGACTGATTATTCACGCATATGCTGAAAAATGACATGTTCCCACTTGTCATTTTTATGCGAAATCAGTTAAGGATTTCAATGTTGATTATCTCCAGCTCTTAGAAGGTTTTATTTTGGGGAGATTAAAATGTATTTATAGGGAAGATAGCATAGGGGATGGGGGTCGATAGTTTGGGAAAGGGAGGACAAGACCGCTGTTCGATCTATCTGTGACTCGATATAGTTAACTGTCAGTAGCTACAGCGTTTGGACTGGTGATGTTTAATACATATATACAGTTTTTACACTTTACATATGATTTATAATATCCTTTGGTTTTGTCACTCGTTTTTCTATATTATAAATGTTTGTGATAATTTCTTTGAAGAATTGTGCAAATATTATTTACAAGTATCGACTGTTACTGTTTCCGATCTTGTTGATATGTCATTTTCTGTAATCAATGATTGATATCATTGTTATATAATATGTAACGATTTGTGTATGGTTTTGTTAATATTTAAATTTCTTTAAATATTATCAAATGTTTGCATGCAGTGTTCTTATCAGCACAAATCGATTACAGGTTAAATTTTCCATTGCTCCTGATCATGATAGAGTGTAGATTAGGATAATATGCGTTTAAGTTTTATTGATTATATTATTCAAAAAATCTATTTGAATCAGATCCTTTTATAGGAATTACCAATATTCAGATTATTTCTGTTGTAATTATTGTACACTGTGTATATTATACATCTCTGTAGGATATTAACTCTGTTAATTTGTATCTTTCTATTCTTGTATTTATAATTAACTGCTTTAAGTAGGTTAAATATAACAGTTTGTCATCCTGTAATATACAACATGAATTAACTGTGGTAATCCTAAGTGTAGGACCGAATAACCATCAGTACCATTAATTTTAACTTTTAGAATTTTAAATTTCCAGGCAAACAGAGCCCTTAAACCTGTCGGGAACAACCATCCCAAACAGCTTGGAGCCTGATTTGAGGATCCTGGTCTGGGTTGTCTTCCCCCGTTGCGGGCTTAGTCTAATACGCCTGTCAACAATGGCGCTAGAAGGAGGGCCAGCGTAAGCCAATGGCTGATGAAAACAACCCTGTAAACAAATTTAATCAGCCTATCACCCCTCAAATACAATCAATTGCACAACCACGCTCTCACCGTTCATCACGAGTGAATGAAACCCCAGTGAGCGACTCTGTTCGAAATTTGATCTCTCAGTTCAACTCTCCCGGTATTCACTTACCTGAAGAAATAGAATAGTACGAGCAAGCCATAAATGAATCTCGTAGAATTTTAACTAAGGCTTATTCAAATCTCACCGAGCGCCAGCCCACTGAATTACCTCTTCCGCAGATTACACGTCCTCGTACCCGTCATCCTGAATCTGTTTTGGATGAAGAAGAACGGCCTTTAGGTGCCCATCCCGATCCTCACATACAACAATCTCTTACAGGCACCAACCAGCCTTCCTCTTCTTCAGGACCACCTGCTTCAGGAGGGACTAGACAACCACCATCGCCACCTCGATCGCCTCCTCGTGTTTTACAAACACCACCTTCACCACCTCCAACTCCAAGAAACATGGCAGGTGCAAATCCTCCAAACCCCAATGTTAATATGCCATGGCTAGCTCAGGATGCAGTGGCCATCCCCGATGTTCAACACCCTTTACGTAAACACCCTGAGAAATTACTGCCTAAGTTCAACCCTGAGTCGAAAGAGCCAGCGAAAGATCATGTCAAGAAGTTTATGTTGGCAGTTCGACTCCTTGATGTTGAACATGAAGATGTGGTCTGTCGGATTTTTCCTTATACATTTGAAGGAAAATATTCCACATGGTATTTTTCACTTACAGCTGGTTCCATTACTAGCTAGAATGAATTCGATCTTGCATTTACAAACAAGTTTGGAGATGACAAGACTCCTACTATTCTAGTCTCAGAATTGTCTAGAATTCGCATGGAACCCAAAGAAAAGGTTAAAGATTTTAACAAGCATTTTCTAAATTTAAGAAATAGGATTCCTGCTACCTCAAGGCCGACTGAGGACGTTACTATTGAATTTTACACTTCAGCCTTACCCGGAAAAATATCCATGTTTGTCAGGGAAAAAGCCAAACTTACCCTCACTGAAAACTTTGAAGAAGCAATTAAAGTCAAAAAGGATGCGAATGCCACAAAGGCAAATCCCGGAGTAGATAACGATTCAGCATCTTCTTCTCGGAAGAAGATTGACAGTCCTGCCAAAAGCTCTGACAAAAGGGGCCAAGATGCCTTAGATCTTGACAGTTTACAAAGAGTCATTAAAAAACTGTCTAATGAAATCATAGATTTAAAAAAAGGTACTTCTGAAAATACCACAAACAAAGAACCACCTAAACAGTTTTTCAGAAAACCTTTTCAAAATTCAGCTGCGAAACAAAATCCACCCTCTGAAGCTAACAACGTTGAGGAACTTAACAACTTCCTCAAATCAATATTTTCAGATCTAGAAATATCTACTGAAAATGAAACTCAGTCTTCCGGACAGAGTTCTCAAGATAACCAAAAAACAGATGATGGCAATGACGATAAACCACCCCATGTCATCAGTCATTTATGGGACACCTCAGAATTAATTCATGATGAAGACGTGGCTGTTGTCAATGTAAATTAGCATCAGTACAACACCAGAAGTAAAAAATACCAGCCCCCAGGTGAACCTGCTACAACTGTTACAGATAATAGTTCAGCTGTCAAAGATAAAGATCAGCCTGCAAATAGTAAATCTGCACATTCCCTTGAGTTAGAATATGACTTGATCAAAGACTTAAAGAAAAGCAGAGCCAATATCTCCCTATATGAACTCATAAAGATACCTGTGATTTGAGATAAAATGGTGCAAGGAGTTTGCCCAAGCAAATCTGGTAAGACTCCTTCCAATCAAAATAGTTCTGCCATTAATAAGGATAACTCAAAAAAGGCTTCAGTTAATGCATCATCCATAGGCAAGAAGTCTAATTCTACAACTCTGCCCTTTTTACTTACATTTGAAATATTTAATCGTAAAGTGCATAACTGTATGATAGACTCAGGGGCCTCCAAGAATGTGATGCCTTACTCTGTATGTAAAAAACTTAATGCTATCCCTGAACCGTGTGATACAAGTATTGTACAGCTTGATCGTTCAAATGTAAAAGTAATAGGTAAATTGAAGCAGGTGCTGATAAGGTTGGCTTAGAATCCTCAAGTTCACTTTATCATCGATATTATTGTTGCTGACATCCCTGAAGCATATGGTTTGCTTCTTAGCAGGGATTGGTCTCAAAAACTCGATGGATATTTTGCCACAGACTGGTCGCACTTGTGGATATCTCATAATGGTCGCCCAAATAAGATCCGAATCGATTGGGAACGGTATATGAAGCATACCGTCACTGAAATTGATGATTCAAATGAACCAGTTTTGTTTACGGATACCATAATGGGTAACTACATGGCTGACTCATTTTTTGGGAACCTCGAAGCTGAAATTTTAGAAATTCCATATTCAAATCAGCAGTCCGAAATTTGCCATTTTACACAAGTACCACCTAAAATTCCAATCCCTGATACATCACATTTAGATCTCAGCAACGGTCTTTGGTCTCTTTACTTTGAAGGTTCTAAGTCAAAAGAAGGAGCTGGTGCAGGATGCTTACTGATTGATCCTTACGGGAAAAGGTACTTCATTGCTTGCAGGTTAGAATTCAATTGCACTAATAACATCGCTGAATACGAAGCCCTCATTCAAGGGCTGAAGAAAGCGATTGACTTGGAAGCCAAAGACTTGGTAGTCTTAGGAGATTCTGAGATTATTGTTCGTCAGGTACGTAATACAATACACTGCATAGCTGGACACTTGAGAAATTATCAGGCCGAGGTATGGAATTTACTATCAGCATTTGAAGCATTTAACATAAGTTCCATCCCTCGTTATTTAAATCAAGAGGCTAATTTGTTAGCTAATGTGGCTTCTAGATTAATTCCTTCTGAAGAAATTCTTGCTGATGCATTCTCGGTTGAATTGCTCTTTAGGCCATCTATACCTGACAACATAATCAATTGGAGAGTTTTCGACGATGATCAGCAGTTGATTGCTTTCCTAACAATGAAGGACACTTTCAAGGATGCGGTCATCGACGAAAGGACCCATGACGAAGACCTGTATAATTTTGTGGTAATCCATAAGCCTTGTTCAATTAAGGAATCTCTCGATCAGGTCAGCACTCTACCCAGATCTGTGATTAAACTGGAAAATTTTTATGATTTAAAGGATAAATTCAAAGCTGCGAGGAACTGTAAAACTAATAGTTCTGTCATGCAATCTGAAATTGTAAATCTAGGTACTGAAGCTAACCCCCAATGTGTTAATCTGGGCAGTACATGTACTGCTCAGGAAAAAACAGCTTTCATTAAACTCTTCAATGAGTTCAAAGACATATTTGCATGGATGTATGACGACCTAAAAACATTTGATCCAAATATAATGCAACACGTCATACCCATGAAACAAGAGGCTAAACCTTTTCAACATAAGTTGAGGAAAATGCATCCTAGCTTAGAACCAACCGTTAAGAAAGAACTGAATAAACTCCTTGCAGCTAGGATAATTTTCCCAGTAAGACATGCCCAATGGGTAGCAAACCTTGTCCCCGTAAGAAAGAAGAATGGTGATATCAGGCTATGCGTCGATTTCCAAAATCTGAATAGGGTTTCAGAAAAAGACAATTATCCTGTCCCTCCAATGGAAAAAATCTTACAGCAGGTCTCCGGATTTGAAATGTTTTCATTGCTAGACAGTTTTTCAGGGTACAACCAAGTGTTGGTATCCAAAGCAGACTAATTGAAAACAACTTTTAGAACTCCTTGGGGAACCTACGCCTATAGAAAAATGCCATTTGGTCTGATTAATGCCGGGGCAACATTCCAAAGGGCAATGGACATTGCATTTAGAGGTCTGATTGGTAAATTTGTTGTCATTTATCTTGATGATGTTACTGTCTTCTCAAAAGACAGAGCTGATCATTTAAGCCATCTCAGGAAAGTCTTTGAGCGCTGCAGGAAATAAGGAATTTCGCTAAATCCAAAGAAATCAGTTTTTGCGGTAACCGAAGGTAAGTTACTGGGTTTTGTAGTGTCTAAACAAGGAATTAATATTGACCCTGAACGTACCCATGCTATATCCCAGATTTCCATGCCTCATTCAAAGAAGTCCATGCAGTCTTTTCTTGGGAAGATCAATTTTGTTTCTAGATTCATTCCTGGGTTTACTGAAATTGTTAGGCCGCTTCAGAAAATGATTAGAAAAGATGCTGATTTTAAATGGTCTACTGATGAGAAGTAATCTTTTCATGACATCTTAAAAGCTATTGCTGAAGCTCCTACTCTAACTAGCCCAGATTTTTCCAAACCTTTCATTTTGTAAACGTTTGCTTCTGATTCTTCGTATGCTGCTGTTCTGACACAGAAAAACCAGGAAAATAACGAAGCTCCTATTGCTTTTACGAGATCTGGTTTGAATGGTGCAGAATTGAACTATCCGGAAGTAGACAAATAGGCGTTCGCTATTTTCAAATCTGTCAAACATTTCAGGCCTTACTTACTGAAGTCCCACACCAAAGTCATTGTGCCATATTCTGCAGTAAGAAATCTCTTGGTACAAAAGGATCTTGGTGAAAAAAGAGCACACTGGGTCACAGCGCTTCAGGAGTATGACCTGGAGATAAAACCATTAAAGATTGTCAGAGGACAAGGACTCTGCAAGCTAGCAGCTAGGTCTGCTGACAGTTTTGAATCTGATCTGCACTTCTTTAGTGAACCTGCTTTGTTTGAAAGGGAAGTTTTTCCGATCTCTACTCCTTCCGACTCCTGGTATAATGATATTAAGTTTTAAACTGCATGGGAATGCACCTGAATATTTGGACCCACGTAATAAAATAGCTTTGAGATTGAGATCTGCTCCTTATTAGCTTATTGAGAACATTTTGTTTAGAAATAATTTCGAAGGAGTCCTCCTTCGTTGTCTAGAAAGAAGTGAGGCTGATAATGTGTTATCTCAATTACATGCAGGACCAGCTGGAGGACACTTTAGCGGAGAAACCACCGCACATAAGATACTTAAAGCTGGTTACTATTGGCCCACGTTGTTCAAAGACGCATATGATTTTTCCAGGAAGTGTCAAGAGTGTCAGAGAACAGGGGGCAGACTGAAAAAGGCAGCATTACCACTTCAGCTGGTCATAATCGAAGTCCCATTTCAGCAATGGGGTCTAGATATTGTTGGCCCGATCACACTGGCAACTTCTTAGCAGCATAAATATATCTCGACAGCCATAGACTACTTCACTAGATGGGTTGAAGCCATCCCCTTACGAGTATTCAACTCAGAACAGGTGATATCTTTCCTTGATTCTTTCATTATCACTAGGTTCGGTGTTCCTGAATCTCTGATTTTTGACAATGCAACTTATTTTTCTTCTGTGAAATTAACTGAGTATGCATTGGAAAGAGGCATTAAATTGAAATATTTAGCCAATTATTATCCTTAGGGTAATGGATTAGCCGAGTCTTCCAACAAAAACCTGATCAAGATTCTGAAATGTACGGTAGCTGATCATCATAGGAACTGGCACACTGCTTTATCAAACGCCCTGTGGGCTGACAGGGTAACTCCCAAAGCTGCTATAGGAAACTCTCCCTTTTTCCTGGTGTATGGTAAAGAAGCCATCTTACCCCCTCATTTGTTCTTACCCTCCTTACAGCTTTCCCAGTCAGTACAGGAGGTACCATGTTCTGCCATGGAGCATCGAATTAACACCTTGCAGAAATTGGAGGAAGATAGGGAGTTGGCTAGAAAAAAATTTGAGAAACACCAGCAAACTGTGAAGCGTTGGTTTGACCTCAAAAAGTCAGTCAGTCGGGATTTGGAAGTAGGTGACCTAGTCCTGAGATGGGACAAGGAACACGAAGACAAAGGAAAACATACGAAGTTCCAATGCCTGTGGCTAGGACCATTTATTATTACAGAAAAACTTGGTCCTAGCACTTTCAGGTTACAAACACTGGAAGGAGACATTGACAACCTCCCAGTAAATGGTCACCTAATTAAGAGATATTTTTGCTGATCCCCCTCAAGGGATCATCCTGTATATACCTGTGTGGTGTGTTTGCTTGATGCATTTTATTTCGTTTCTCTTTTGATTTATTTGCTGTTTTGTTTGTGTGTTATGAACCTGGTAAATTCATCAAACCTCGAACTGATGGCTCATTTTAAGTTCTGTTATTTATCTATAAGTTGTGCACGAAGACATTATTATCCTGGAAAATGTGATTCTATTTTGCTTCTTGAACAGAGAATGGTGTTTTCATCATTCTATATTTTACCAGAAAAGCTCAAACCATGTTAATATTAATTAAGTATATCAGTCTCTGCAAAGATTTTCCCAAAGGGATTGGGACAGTACTTGGTAAAGTTATCTATTTAAACCTTTTACGCCATCCCTTCTCATAAAGAGGATCAGATTCACCTCCCTATCTGCTAAGCTAATCTCATTTGAGATTAATAATAATTAAGTTCTGGATAAGGAGGGATTTGAACATATGCAAAAATCTGAAGGACAGAAAGTCTCATCACGAGCTGATCTGCTCAGGATCATAGGTTTTCTTCCAGTAACATTGTCGTCTCCGGTCACCAAGCCTGGGCAATGACCCTTGGATGGAAAAATATGAGGGGTGAAAGGTCTCATCTTGAGCCGGTTCATTTTACTGTAATGCAGACCGGTGATTGACATGGTTACTATCTGGTTACCAAGCCTGAACCATGGCCTTCATGAGGAATAAAATTAAAAGAAAATAGTAGTAACAGTTTCTCCCGACCAGAATTGTACATGTATAACTAGCAGATGGGATACTAGCTTTCTGAGGGTTTTGAAGCAACCCTGTCGAGGCTATGAACGCCTGCTGGCAGCAGCGCCATGCTTGTGGTATTGAGATTTTATCCTTAAAACTAAGCCATTTACTGTCTTACTCTTTAAGGACTAATTTCTGTTGGAGACCTGATTTTATCAAACAAATCACTGAAACTGTAATTTTCTGGTAAGCTTTAGAACTGTGAAATACTTGAATTTGTTTGAAATGTTAAAACAATGATCTTTGTATAATGGCTTGTATTAAGGATTTAATTTCTTTATGTGCATGAGTTCAGGTTAAGAGGCAGAGATAACTGTTCCGCCCAGCTTGTCGCCATCTGTTGTGCCCTAGATCAACAGCCTTTAAAAAACATTATTTCATCTAACAAAATCCTATTTTGTTTGATGAAATGTTCGAATTTATCAGTGCAAAATAAAGAAGAATTACAGCTACTGAAACAATGCCATTTTGTCAGCTACTGAATTGGGGAAATTCGTTGTTTTTAAAGCAACCTTTACAACTATAGAATATTTAACAAAATCATAAATAATGAGTTATTATTTGTTTTTGGGTTTGCAATTAAGGATAAATATTAATTATTTCTTTATCCTTCGTCTTATCCTAATATAGAAATTAATCCAAAACATTACGAATTGATTTTGCTGATTTTGTTATTATAATTATTACTAGGGTTGAAATATGATCAATGGTTGGTTCGTGGTGACTTTGGTCAAAACCTAGAGTACGTAAGCCAAATGTGTTACAAACCATTTCCGACATATCCTAAGTTCTCAAACCATGGTCGACATTACCACGAATATCTATGCCGATCATTATTATATGGTATGTTTTGCAAAGTCGATTCTTGATTTAATGGTTTGTAATTATGATTATTTATCCGCCACCTTTCAAGGGTAAGTCGAGGCTAAGGTAGGGGGATATGCAATATGTTTCAACATCACATCAAAAACTATGTCGTAGCCTCCACCCTGATTCATTCGCTGCGAAGTCGATATGCAATCATGACAATGGTAATGAAACCTGTCCTTCGCGTTTAAGTCTAAGTACTTGTCCTCTGCCGTGGCTGCCTGTCAACTAGACACTTGTTCTGGGTACTGCGAAGGGTCATGTATCATTAACGTCGATTGAATAGTGATAATATCACTTACCCGAGGTCTTCTACTGTCATTCCTTGTTAATCAATAACCTCTTGCAGTGATGATGCTCTCGTCCATGCCGAAATTACAAGCGCGCACTCCGCGTTCGTTCATGGCTTGTTTTCCTTATCATGGGTCTGAGTTTCATTTCTCAGTCTTGCTTAGGATTTATCCCGAGTGCTCATTATCCGGTCCTCTGTCGTTCGCCGAGCTGTGGTACCTATTTTGCGTGCGTTTACGCACCTGGACTCAGCCAGTGATGGCACCTGTAGTAAGGGTTGAACCCTGCGAAATGAACCTGTTAAATTCGGACTCTGAGCTCGTAGTGAAGGTCGAGGATATAGGGTGGATGCCATTCTTGAAGAAATTCTCTGACTCGAACCCTGAAGTTACTAGGGTTTTTTCTCTCTTCCTGGTTGATTTTCAAGCAGAAGTTGGTGATCTTCGGTTTCGGGTTGATGAACGGTCAATAGTGGCCGCAACAGGTTTGTCCCTAACCGGTCAGAGATGGTTCAAATACCAGAAGATGAATATAACAGAATGGTGACAGTTACTTAAAAACCCTGCTCAGCAAGTCTCTTTTTGAACTGGAGTGGCCCGTAAGTATTTCAAGAAAGAATGGAGTCCTGTCCTTGATTTGATTCACCGTTACTTGACCTGTGAAGGCCGGTTATCGTCAGCGTATGTATATCACCTCCGGCTTATGTCTGTTTTTATAGGGTTTTCGTTAAATTTGCCTTATTATCTTTTGCATAGCATGTTCCAGATGTATAATGCAATTAAAAAAGGCCCTACACACGTCAGTCACAGTCTCTTTCATCATGGCTTGGTTCACATGTTGATTGATAGCGAGGTGTTGAAGTTGGGTCGGTCATGGGAGGAATTTGTAGAGTCCAATGGTTTTTCCTTGTTTTGTCACTGCATGTTTGATAATCCTGATGATTGTAACAAACACAGAGATACGAGTTCATTCCCAGTCCCTTCTCAGCGTAAATATCGGTTAAGCCCTGGTCGTATAAGTCCTGAAACCTGCAAAGACTCCATGGATAAACCGGTGAAAGGTGCTCATACACCTCTAGGTTCTAAGCGCGTAAGGACAACTTCATCTCTGTCACCAATAACCCCGCCAAATAATACAGATAAGATTCGCGGTCACGGACAAAATAGACCAAAGGCTAAGTTAGCAGCTAGATTCACCAGGAGCATGGCTAAAGGCAACTCTGTCAAAACCCCCGTGTCTGATAGTTCTCGTATTGAGACTGTGGTGATTGATGATGAACCCGAAAATCCTTCTCTGCCTGTGAATGTTCAGTCTATCGAGCGTGAATTCGATGTCAACCTTTACCATGATAACCCTCCTCCGGTTGATAAGGAAGTTCAGGTAAATCCTCTCAGTAGTCATCCAACTGAAGAGAAGCCTGTAGAACTAAACTCACCTGGTTCTTACTGCATTGATGGTATGATGCATCCTCTGTTCATTAATTGTCTTTTAGACAATATTTGTAAAATGGAGGAAAGAGTTAAAGAAGTAGCAGCAAATCGTGATTCGATGAAGGCTGATAATGCTGAGTTAATGGAAAAAATGGTTTTCAATGATAAGCAGCTCTTACTCTTGAGGAATCATAAGAATAAGTTAATCAGATGAGTTCTTAAGCTGCAGTCCGAGAATGACAAAAACGAAGAGAAGCTTCGAGAGCTCAATGCTCAGATTGCACTCATGTAGTTTAAGGGACAGCCACCAAACCCGTTAAGGGGTGTGAATATCCAGGTCTTTAATGCTCCAGTAAATTTGTAATGTTTTGGCAGTGTGTTATTTTGATATCAGGTTTGAAATTTTTGATGATCAAGTTTTATTTGCAGGTATTTGATTGGTGTGAAATTATTTATTAATTATTTTATTTGTTTTTCTATTTTAATTACATTTTAATTATGTTTCTTTTGTCTTGCATCGCAGGTGGTATCATGAATATTTTCCTTCCCCGATTTTGATGATTTCGGTTGTATGGATGATCCCTCTATATATGGAAGCAAATCGATCTCGCAGGAACTATTTTCCAGGTGTCGTTACCTTATCTGTGTCCTCGATCTCCTATTATGGACTGAGTATTCACGCATATGCTGAAAAATGACATGTTCCCACTTGTCATTTTTATGTGAAATCAGTTAAGGATTTCAATGTTGATTATCTCCAGCTCTTAGAAGGTTTTATTTTGGGGAGATTAAAATGTATTTATAGGGCAGATAGCATAGGGGATGGGGGTCGATAGTTTGGGAAAGGGAGGACAAGACCGCTGTTCGATCTATCTGTGACTCAAGATAGTTAACTGTCAGTAGCTACAACGTTTGGAATGGTGATGTTTAATACATATATACAATTTTTACACTTTACATATGATTTATAATATCCTTCAGTTTTGTCACTCATTTTTCTATATTATAAATGTTTGTGATAATTTCTTTGAAGAATTGTGCAAATATTATTTACAAGTATTGACTGTTACTGTTTCCGATCTTATTGATATGTCATTTTCTGTAATCAATGATTGATATCATTGTTATATAATATGTAACGATTTATATATGGTTTTGTTAATATTTAAATTTCTTTAAATATTATCAAATGTTTGCATGCAGTGTTCTTATCAGCACAAATCGATTACAGGTTAAATTTTCCATTGCTCCTGATCAGGATAGAGTGTAGATTAGGATAATATGCGTTTAAGTTTGATTGATTATATTATTTGAAAAATCTATTTGAATCAGATCCTTTTATAGGAATTACCAATATTCAGATTATTTCTATTGTAATTATTGTACACTGTGTATATTATACATCTCTGTAGGATATTAACTCTGTTAATTTGTATCTTTGTATTCTTGTGTTTATAATTAACTGCTTTAAGTAGGTTAAATATAACAGTTTGTCATCCTGTAATATATAACATGAATTAACCGTAGTAATCCTAAGTGTAGGATCGAATAACCATCAGTACCATTAATTTTAACTTTTAGAGTTTTAAATTTCCAGGCTAACAGAGCCTTTAAGCCTATTGGGAACAACCATCCCAAACAGCTTGGAGCCTGATCTAAGGATCCTGGTCTGGGTTGTCTTCCCCCGTTGCGGGCTTAGTCTAATATGCCCGTCAAAACACCTTAATATAGGGACCATAGTACATGTGTGTTAACTTATTGTATTTGTTTTGTTGCTTAATGGACATATGTTTGTATTGTTATGGCCTCAAAAATACCAAATCTCCCATTTCAAATTTCCTTTCAGTATGATGTTTAATTTCTTGTTGTTTCATCCAATGTTGTTCGATAACTAATTTATATTTCAATAGTTGGAGAATGTCTTGTTTGTTCTATATGTCATCCTCCACAGCTTAAACCTTAGATTTATCTTTTAAGGATGGTGTTAAGAAATGATGATGATATTCATAAAGTGTCATAAATGTTGACATTTTTTAATGAAGAATGAAAATATGTGTCGTACCACCATTCTACTAATGACATCCACTTAACCCATTATGTTAGTTTATCAAATGCACAACAATGAACACACCCTTCTAGAAATTTATTAATAGTGTCAATTTTCATGCCAAATTGAGGACGGTAAGAGGAGCTATGATCCAATAGAATGCCCAAACAAGAAAATACCTCCTTCCAAAAATTACAACTTAAAATTAGATCTTTATCACTAACAATAATTTTAGTGATTCCATGTAGCTTTTGAATTGTTTTCATGAATGTTTCAACTACTTTACTTGCTTTAAAATGATGATAAATAGTATAAAAATGCATACTTTGTTAGTTGATCCACTACTATCATGATAAAAGTGTTTCCTTCCAATTTTGGTAGAACTATGATAAAATACAATGAGTCTTCTTCCCAACACTAACCTTGTATGGGTAATGGTTGTAGAATAATTGTTGTCTTGATTTCCCTTACTTTGTTTGTTGGAAAACCAAACATTCTACCACAAATTTTGGACATCTATTTTAATACCTTCCCAAAAAATCCTTCTTGATCCTTTGTTAATTTTTCAAGAACCCTAAATTCCGTCCTATAAGAGAAGTGTGTAATTCCAAAATAACCTTAAGTTTAAGTTGAGAATTCTCACATAAATATATGTTGTCCTCATACCATAGCGAGTCACTCCACACATATTTATCTAGTGAACTAGGATCCTGTTTTAGTTGTTGAATTATCATGCAAGATTTTTTATCCCATTTCTATTGTATCTTTGATTCTTCCACGCAATCAAATTGCATAATGGAAATAACACAAAGTAATCCCTCTATTCCATCTTCTTTTATTGAAATGGCATCCACCACCACATTTTGTTTTAATTTTTTGTGGATAATTTCAAATTCATAACCTAGCACATTTGTAACCCATATTTGTTCCTCTTCTAAAGATAATCAATTTCTAAGAAGTACTTAACGATTTCATGATTTTCTCTAACCATCCACTGTATCCTATTAGATAACATAACTATTTCATAATTACATGCAATATGTCCAACATTTCTTTTTCATAAATTGGTTTGAGTATTTTTTTTTACTTTAAGTTTGAAACTTTCAAAGGCATGGGGCCTTCCTTGTTACAATAAAACTTCACCAATTCCATGTCCTAAGGCATCACATTCAACAATAAAGATTTTTTTGAAGTCATGCGTGAATAATAAAGATGTTGTTCACATAGACATTTTAAGGTTTTCAACATGTTTGGTTGCGTTTTGAGTCCAATACAATTCCTCTTTTTCTAATAACCTTGTTAGAGGTGATTTTATTTGACCAAGATTATTATTGATGTACTTGTGGTAGTCTCCTATCAGTTCTAAGAATTGTGTAAGAGTCTTCAAGGTCTTAGAAATTGGCCATTCCATCATAGATTTAATTTTGTTAGGCTTCACATTGACACCTTCATCAGATACAATATGACCTAAATATTATACTTCTTGAACCTGAAAGGAACACTTAGAAGGATTGGCATATAGTTGGTTCTTTTCAAAATATTTTAAGACCTTGCCAACATCTTGTACATGTTCTTTTTTATATATTAGTATATCATCAAAAAATACTAACACAAGTTTTTCCATGAAGGGTTTAAAAGTAGAATTCATCAAGATTTGAAATGTGTAAGGAACATTAATAAGGAATACATCACCAAAAATTCATAATGACATGTTGATGGGAATATTTGACAAACTGGTCAACCAAGGAAAAACAACCCACACCAAAAAGCTTAAATAAACCTTCAATGTGTTTGGTATGGTTATCCTTCATAGGTTTAAAGGACATGATACCTCTATAGATCTGCTATCTGAAAATTGCTAATAAAACTGTTATTTAACATAAACTAAATTAAACATTAAAAATCAAACTACACATTAATTAGTCACTCCTAAATTAACAAACTACTTAATTAACTAATAAGTTCTTATACTTACAGAAGCAAAAGTTGACTATCTAAATGCTTTCCCAAATCCATATAATATTTAAAAATTATGTACTTAGCCTTAAAAATATCGAAACCAAGAAACATAATATTTTAATAAGAATCATACATTTCAAAAAATAATAATTCAAACCATTATACTATGAAATACACAACGTATGATTCCAAATACAGAACTAGCATTGATTAAAGGTAAAGCAATCTTCACATATTTATTTAAGATAAATCTCACCCCATCATATGCTTATTCAAATAAACATACAGTAAGAATGATAACAATAACAATAAAAAAAAAGAGATAACTAGGAGTAATATTATAATATCTTTTGAATGCTTATTTATTTTAAAAAATTGAGAGGATTATTATAATATCTTTTGAATGATAATTTATTACAAAAATTGAGAGATCACATATGTTCGAGTTTTTGAAATTATAAATCCACACAAGAGAAGCTAAGTGTATTTAGATGAAGAAAATTAAGAGGCATAGAAGAAGTTCAGAAATATATAAATGTATGAAATAAAAACTTCAAGATAGTACCAGTATCAGGCTATTTGTGCCGCTTTTGATAACTTGTCAACTGCTACAAAGATAGAATCATTTGGATTCTTTCTCTTTGGTAGAACTGTAATAAAATCCATACTAATTACCTCTCACTTCATTCTGGTATGGGTAATGGTTGCACTAATCCTGAAGGATGCTGGTGCTCAGCTTTGACTAGCGAACATTCTTGAAATTTTGCAATAAATAACGCTAAATCGGCCTTTAACTTAGGCCAGAAAAAGTGTTTCTTTACTACTGATATCATCTTCTGATATCCCGGATGTCTCGAGTAGGGTTTTCGATGAAAATCCATGAGGATGTTGGACTTGATGTCCCCTCCTTCTGGAAACAATCTCTCTTTGGACCAGAATAGTCTAGTCTCATCTACCTTATCACTAGTGCAAAATGAGAAATTAATGATTAAAAAATGACTAAAATTAGGCTATAAATTACTATTTTTGAGTCGGTGACTAATAGTATCTAATTTACACTATCTTATAGCTAGTCATATTTCACTTAGTCATTAATAGCTTGACTTATTAGTCATTGATTTAGTCATTGATAGTCAATGATTTAGTCATTGATTTAGTCATTGATTTAGTCACGGATTTAGTCATAGATTTAGTCACTGATTGCAACAGTTAATGACCAAATATATGACTAAATAAACTACTAGATGATAACATATTAATGACTAAGATAAATACAACTAGATATAGGAAATTAGCTATTAATAGTCATATATATGTGAATTTAGTCATTTTTGTAGTCACAAATTTATGATAGGGTACGGAGGAATCGAACCACCAACCTCCTGCCTACTCTACCATTGAGCTAGCACCCTTTAAGAAGTTGTTATTACTTGATAATGATGATATTCAAATGAATTTTCCATCATTCAAACATACCAAATAATTATTATCAAGCATACACTAAAAACACTTGACAATGAAAAAACAAATAAGTTTTAAAAAATGACTGAAATTGTTCTTTGAATATAAAATGAAACTCAAGCCTAAAACATATTCAATTATGTAGTGCACTGCAGATGCTGGTATCAATCAATATTAATATTGTTCCAATTGGTTTCCACATAATTAAACGTTCTATTTGGAAGCCTCCACATTCCTAGTGCAATTTTGTTTGATATGCATTCATGTTGCAATGCAGTTTCTGTCCACTTGGTCCTGCCAAGCTATGTACATTGACCAACTGTACAATATAGAACTATCTTTGATTTTTTATTCTCTACTAAAGTCAACTGCACTTTCTCATATAATATACATCCCATACCTATACAATATACATCACATACCTGGTGAGTATCAAAATCAGGGTGGCCTAGTATACCTCCCCTCCCAAATCCCTAGGAGTATAATTGTCCTGAGGTAGTCATAGCTACACTATGGAACTTTGGAGCATCAATATCCCTTGTAAGGAGGCCTTGAAGTGCATCCACCTTGTACGGTAACTTCTATATGTCAGTATTTCTAGTTCCAATTTGATAGTTGGCACCATTTCCCAAGATGAAGAGATCTAAAGTTCCTATGAATAGAAAAGGGACAAACATCACAAAGTAATGCATTAAGACTCAATACTAAACATTGCTAACGAGTTCTTGTCTAGTCACATGGAATTTAATTTCATATTATAAAGAAACACTTTTCTACATGTCAAAAAGTTCGAATTCACCGTCTACTTGTCAACAAAGACACTAAAACCCTACCTGCGTTGTTTTCTTTAGAAACAACCTGTTGCACTGGACTAGAAAACATATGAATTGGTGTTTGAGATTTAGAGTCTTCCAATGTGAGATAAGCACCAGCTTCAATGAGCACTCCAACCACTCCAATATACCCAAAATGTAGGACCCTATGCAAACTACTCCACCGAGATTCTCCATCTTGAGGAACAATAGGGATAGAATGAAAATCATACCATTACAGTGCACAAAAAACAACCAAATATTATGTAGAAAACATATGCTTTAAAAAATTAGTACTAAGTGCAAAAAATCCAAAATAAAGTCTTTTTAATATTTATAAGCAGATAAACCTTTAAAAAGAAATAAAAAGAACAGACCAAGAGCTTCTTTATCATAGACTGCCAAGGTTCGGAACTACTTTTACCTTACTTTTGAAGTGGAAAATTTCACATATAATACCTAGGAGTACTAAGTATAGTTTATATAAAGGACTTCAAGGATCCTAAATTCATGACAATGCATAAACCATCCTGACAAACTTATCTCAGAATAAATATTTTCAAGGCACCCAAATAAGCAATGTTTAGTACAAAACACAAAAGTTGTTCAGAAGGCGCTTTAAACTTAAAGAATTCCATACACATCCATTTTTATTGAAACCTTTTTTTTAATAAATGTTTTGCATCTGGAATTTTTGGCACTTAATAATATGTTTGAATAAACTAGACTCAATTTCGACAACATGTTTTTACTTACAAATAAATTATTTTAAAGTTGCCATCTGCTGAAGGTTCTGCTCCAGTTGTGAAGATGGCGACGTGTTAGGCTATGTGCAGCTTCTTGCGGATTTTGATGGAATAACACCTATTGGTTGTTACAGCTTAGTCAAATGAAAGTGCTCATTTTCAGTGGTTTCCCCCTCTAGGGTTGGGTGAGCTTGTGCTACCCAAGCGTTTCAGCCAATTCTAATGCAGCTTAATGAAATGGAAGTGATCATGTTAAGTGGTTTTCCCCTCCAGGTCTGGGTGAGATTTTGCTACCCAACCTTTCCAATCATTTCTAATTCTTCTCTTTGAATTTAAAAAGTTCTTTCAAAAAATACAATTTAAAGGAAGTTGGGATGTACTTACAGTTACTGGTGCAAAATGTTTTACAGAATTTAATCAAGATCAATTGATTAAAGAAGGGTTGCATAATTGTGTGTAAAATAAATAAGAGATAATTGAAAACATATATTAAATACATGGCCCTTGCCTATTGGACCTTCAAGCTCTTTCGGGGCCATGAAATCCTGTGCTGTCTAATCCTTTAGGTCAATTGTAGTGCAGTGCTACTCTTTGAGAGGAAAAAGAATCTCTTTATAAAATTATAAACTTAAAGCAAGTTGGGATGCATTAGAAGTGACTCAATATCATTTGATTAAAGAATGGCCTGCATAATTCTTTTTAAAATCAAGACTATTCTTTAAAAACATGTCTTAAATACATGATCTTTGCTATTTGACCTTTCAAACTCAACATATGGCTTTAACATAATGTTTTGAAATCGGAAAATAAATGAGTCGGACTTTAATTTAATAATTGGTTCAATAACACTTGTAGAGTGGCCCTTATAGTGTTGAAGTCTGCAACTGTTTTATCCAGATAATATGGTTGAGTTCATATCTCTTTTGCTGGATTGGGTTAATTTATTTCGCCTAACATTGCTGAAATGTCAACATTCTAATCTAAATAACGTGGTTGATATTATATACCTTTTCTGCTGGATGGATTAGATTTCATAATTTCATAGACACATTATGATCTGTTGCTTTACTGAAGTAATATTTGTTGTTCTTTGTTTGGTGTATGCATATTTGCTGGAATTGAATCAGTCACTGAGGATGTTCAGCTTTAAGAAAGCATTTTATATATACCTGAAAGAGATGAATGTGATGGAATGGTACTATGGAGGGAAATCATTGCAATTCTCAAACTATTGTTTAGAGGAAGTTTTTCTAGGTTCCATGTTTGTTGCATGTTAAATGGCTACTGGGATTCAGTTTTTACCGCCTTCAATAGTAAAGTCATCTTTGCAAGCATCTGTTGGCTTCAATTATCCAAGCACTAGCAAGAAAATTTCTCACTCTATGCTGCAAGGTAATCATCTTTCTACACCTTTAATAAATTGTGATACCATTAGTCCGTTGGTTGCGCTGGGAGGATCATTCTTGCCTCAATATCTACTGGCAAGGCCATTATCTTGAACCATTATATCAACTCAAACACCATGGGGTAGTGGAATAGAGCCTTGTATAGACACAGCTGGTTTGTGTATGCAAAACCATGCAATGAATATACAAGACTAGTTGCATATAAAGAGCACAGGACAATGCACAGGTTTTAGGCATATACAGTTTAAAATGATAATGGGTTCCAAACTTGCAGAGCACTTTCCAAAATGCCAGAGAAGTAATCATTCTCGAAGATCAATCATTGTATCGCACGTTTACTCCAGTAGGCTAGAACCCTTCTTGGATTTGCATCTCGAAGTTTCAATTTTCAGGGGAGATGGATGTAATATGACTAGCTCCACAAAGAAAGATAATGAAACACATGTGCCTTCCCCATTAGAGGATTTTTCTCCACCTGCCAATAATAATGAGGCAAAAAATAAGGTCATAGGAGTTGGCGGGGGTGGTTCTAATGCTGTCAATAGGATGATTGAGAGTGAAATGAGAGGTGTGAAATTCTGGATTGTCAATACATATGTGCAGGCCATGAAAATGTCACCCATTTCTCCTGAGAATCATTTACAAATTGGGAAAGAATTGAACATAGGACTTGGTGCCCTAGGGTTATTAGAATCTCCTAGAGAAGTCATCCCTAGTGAGTTATTGTCAAGTCGAGAATTAGTATAAATAGAGAGTGAGCCTCTCTATTTATCACACACTCACTCACACTCAGTTGTAGTGCATATCTCAGAGAGAAGAAGTTGTTGGGGCTAGAAAGAAAGAGTCTACTGTTGTCGGGAGATCATCTTACTATTTTGGGGTTTTACTTTTGGTGCTGATTCTATATCTGAGGAAGTTGCGGGATTTTCTCCATTTATGGTTTCCCCAAGGAAAAAAAGTGTGTTCATTGTCTCTTGTGTTTGATTGTTGTGCTTGTTACTCTCTCAGTTAAATATCCTAATATAATGCTAGTTTAAATGATAAAAATCTAACATGGTATCAGAGCTAGCCTGAGAAGAATACACTGTGCAGTTGCGGGAACTAGGGAAACCTACTTTTTGGATCTCTCTCCACATATTTTCAGAAAAATAAGGTTGGGATGAATATCCTTCCCAGGGTGCATTTTTCTGTCGAAGCAGAATCTGATTCTGAGCTTTTTCAGTTTTGGACCCGACACTACTGCCGAAATTTAGGGATTTCCACAGAAGTGGAATTTTTGAGTGAGCCCAGGACTGGATTGATCTCCTCCTAAAAATCAAAGTTTATAGATCAAGATCAAAGCATTTGGATGGACAAAAATCCAGGAAATCCAAACCCTAATATGCTCTTGAACCAACACTACAGAAATTCAGCTCCAAATCTAGATTCGACATCTTGACCTAGTAAGATCTAAATATTTTGTATTTCCATTTGAGGTTCTCAGTTAATATGTCTCATCATACCAAGCTTGATGAAAGTCTTGAGGGAGCTGATAACTTCCGAGTGTAGAATTATAGGATCTCCCTGGTCCTGGAAGAAAATGAGTTGGACTCCTATATCAATTAGGAGGTTCCATTTCCAGAGGGAGATGAGGCTAAGGCCTTACACAAGAAGAAGTTGGTTATGGTTAAGAGGATTATTGCTGATTCAATCAAGGATCACCTCATACCACAGGTGTCCTCCCTAAAGACACCTAAAGCTATGTTTGATGCCCTAACCAAACTGTTTGAAGGGAAGAACATAAACATGAAGATGACTCTGAGAAACCAACTAAAGAATGTAAAGATCCAGAATGCAGAGACCATCCAGTCTTACTTTACAAGGGTATCTCAGATCAAGGAACAACTAGAAGTAGTAGATGAAGAAGTGGAAAATGTAGAGATTGTGTTGACCACCTTGAATGGTCTACCTAGGACGTGGGACTCTTTCATTCAAGGGATCTGTGCTAGAAAGAAGCTATTCAAGTTCAGCAGACTATGGGAAGAATGCTCTCAAGAAGAAGCTCGGATAGTAGCTCGAGAAGAAAAGATGGGAAGTGAAGATCAAGCATGGGGGCTTCACTTGTTGGCCAATATCCTATCACGTTAGTTCATATTGTGGGTTTTAAAATGATAAAAAATCAAACCAATATATTGCAGGTATTAGGGGGATGAGGGGTTTAAGGTGGGGGTGGGTAGGGTGGTTTATAAGGATTGAGGTATAAAAAGGGGCGGGGAGGAGGTTTTAAGTATCGGGAGGGGGTTTCAAAAAAAAGAGTTTGGGTCAATATCTCTTGAAATTAAGGGTATTCTTTAATATCCCACGATCACACGTGCTATGTGAGAGGTTCACTAAGTGAAGTCCCCGTGAGATCAATCTCTCACAGCCCACACCAAGAAAACTAGAAGGGACCATCATCACTCCAAAGGTAATATTTCACACTCTAGAAGAGATATGTCTACTATTAGATGTTACACATGTGATGATAAAGGTCACATATCCAAATATTTCCCTAACAAAGGGAACTCAAATAAGAAAAAGGGAAACAAGAGAAGACATCATGCTCATGCTGCAGAGGATGATGAACCTTCCACAAAGAGAATCAAACAAGAAAGTGATGATTCTTCAAGTGATGAAGAATATGTTCTGATCTCCTCTCTCACAGGAACTATCTCACATGGAAGCAGTGATTGTCTTATAGACAGTGGTGCTTCCAAGCATATGGCGGGATTCAAAGAATCATTTGTGAAACTATCTGAACATGAGTCACCTCACAAGGTGAAACTTGGGGATGACTACCAGTATCCAATAAAAGTTAGTGGTGAATCCTCCTATAATCTAGACTCTGGAAATTCTATGAAGATGAAAATTGTATTGTTTGTACCAGGACTAAAGAATAACCTCCTCTCCATATTTGCATTGGATGCAAAAGGAATGAGCGTTGCTTTTGTAGATGGCCAAGTTCTTATGTGGCCAAAGGGAAATACTTTTGACGATGCAATAGTGATTGGGGAACAAGAAGGAGGTCTATACAAATTCAAGGGCCAACTAGAAAAAGATTTGGTTCATGACTCAGTAGAACCAAATGAACTTTGGCATACAAGTCTTGCACATGTGCATTACAGGGCACTACCACTTGCAAGCAAAGCTATTGAAGGTATTCCAAAAATGCAAACAAAACATGATGGTGTTTGCAGAGGATGTGCAAAAGGAAAAATCACAAAGAAGACATTTCCAAGTAGCGAGAGAAAGGCAAAAGGAATCTTGGAAATCATCCACTTTGATGTATGTGGTCCGACGTCATCCAGTTCATTAAGCGGGTATGTATACTATGTTTCTTTCATTGATGATTTTTCTAGGAAGACATCTATATACTTTATGAAGAACAAAGATAAAGTATTCAGCAAGTTCAGGGAATTCAAATCCTTGATCGAGAACCACATAGAAAAGAAGATCAAGATTCTTCAATCAGATAAGGGAAGAGAATTCACTTCGAATGAATTCAAATAATTATGCAAAGATTCAAGGATTAAGAGGGAGTTAACCACTCCATATAATCCACAATAGAATGGAGTTGTAGAAAGGAAGAATAGAATGATCATGGAAGCTGCAAGGGCCATGCTTCATGATCAAGATCTTCCCATGCATTTATGGGCAAAAGCTGCAAGAACAATGGTGTATGTACAGAATCATACTCCACACAGAGTACTCGAGAATAAGACACCCGAAGAAGTATTTTATGGCAAGAAACTAGAAGTCAACCATCTCAGAATATTCAGTTGTCCAGTGTACATACACATTCCGAAAGAAAAGAGGACAAAGTTAGATCCTTCAGGAAGGAAGGGTATATTTGTGGGATACTCTGAAAGCTTGAAATATTATAGAATATACTTCCCAGGATTCAAGAAGATCGACATCAGCAGGGATGTGACATTTGATGAAGACTTTGCTTACAACAAATCTAGAAAGAGACCCGCTGAAGAACCTGGAGAACCAGAAGTACCCAGAATTCATGACACAACCATGAACAAAGGATATTAAGAAGAATATCGAGAAATAGAAGAACCTCAAGAACCTGTAGATCCACCTCAGGAGAAGAATCCTCACAAGAGGAAACCTGCTTGGGTATGAGAAGCTATCCAAGGTGCAGAAAGATATGGGGCTCTAGAAGAAACACACAGAGAAAGGAAAAGAACCAGGTCCTGTTCCAGTTATGTAGCCTTATTATGTGATTTCATTGATAAAGAACCTTCCAACTATGAAGAAGTGACAAAAAATAAAGAATGGAAGGATGCTATGATCAAAGAGTACCAATCGATCATGAAGAATGATGTTTGGGATGTTGTCCCAAGACCTGAGGGGAAGTCTATGGTGACTTCCAAATGGATCTACAAGATCAAGCATGCTGCAGATGGCAGCATAGAAAAATATAAGGCAATATTCGTGGCTCGTGGCTTCTCCTAGAAAGAAGGAATAGATTATGAACAAAATTTTGCACCTGTAGCTAGATACACTTCTATTAGATTAGTATTTACTCTAGCTGCAGTGATGAAATAGAAGATACACCAAATGGATGTCAAGACTGCTTTCTTGAATGGTATAGTGGAAGAGGAAGTGTATGTGGAGTAGCCACTCGGTTTTGAGACACATGAAAGGGAGTCTCATGTGTGTAGATTGAACAAAGCCCTGTACAGTTTGAAACAGGCACCCAAGACATGGTACAACATAATTGACAACTTTCTATCTAGTTTGGGATTTACCAAGAGTGAAGCAGATTCCAACCTTTACTACAAGGTTGAAGATGGCAACCTAGTGATGCTCCTACTATATGTAGATGATTTGTTTGTAACATGTATGGATGGGTTGATTGCTGATACAAAGAGAAAGCTTGCTAATGAGTTCGAAATGAAGGACTTGGGTATGATTCATTATTTTCTAGGCATGGAGGTGTGGCAGAATGCTGATGGAATCTTTCTTGGACAAGGGAAGTATGCAGTAGAGATCCTGAAGAGATTTGGGATGATGGACTGCAAGTCCTTAACCACACCTATGGCATCGAACGTAAAGCTATTGAGTGATGCTTCATCTGAGTCAGTTGATTCCACAATCTATCGTCAGATGATTGGGTCGTTGATGTACCTGATGAATACGAAACCGGATATTTTCTTTGCTGTGAATACCTTGAGCTAGTTCCTGACAGATTCGAGACATGTTCACTTGATTGTTGCAAAACATATTCTGAGGTACTTGAAGGGTACAGTTGATTATGGGATCAAGTACAAGGTTGATCAGAAGTTTAACCTGGAGGGTTATGTTGATTCAGATTGGGAAGACAGTGCCATCGATAGGAAGAGCACTTTGGCGCGCTGATTCAGTATGGGATCAGGTGCGATCTCTTGGTTTAGAAAAAAGCAATCCTATGTGGCATTGAGTACAACTAAAGCAGAGTATGTCATATATTTTTCAGCTAGTTGTGAGGCAGTATGGCTGAGGAAGCTACCATCTAATTTATTTGATCTCCAGTTAGATGCTACTTGTACATATTGTGACAATCAGAGTTGTGTGAAGTTATGGGAGAACTTGGTGTTCCATGACAAGTCAAAGCATATCAAGATCAAGTATCACTATATCATGGATATGGTGTAGAGAGGAGCAGTGAAGCTCTAGTATGTTGCAAAAAATGAACATATAGCTGATGTGTTGACTAAGCCATTGGCTAGTGTGAAGTTTGAGTACTTCAAAGAAAAGCTTAGTGTTCTTCAGATCGATATTCCTCCCAAGAGGAAGTGATGTGTCCGTGCTGAGCCCTTCTGACATGGTGAGAGGATTGGTTCCTTCCATGGTCAGATGTAAGTGTTGTGCCCTTTCGACATGGTGAGAGGATTGGTTCCTTCCATGGTCGGATGTAAGAGCTGTGACATGGTGAGAGGATTGGTTCCTTCCATTGTCAGATGTATGTGATGATCCCACATCCATCATGAAAAAGGGATGGCTCTATGAAGACACATCTAGTATGAAAAAAGGACTAGCTCTGTCTAGATCCCACATCTAGCATGAAAAAGGGCTGGCTTTGTGAAGACACATCTAGTATGAAAAAGGACTAGCGCCATGAAGACTCGTCCAGTATGAAAAAAGACTGGCTCTATGTAGATCCCACATCTAGTATGAAAAAGGACTAGCTCTATGAAGACTCATCCAGAATGAAAAAGTACTGGCTCTGTGTAGATCCCACATCTAGTATGAAAAAGGACTAGCTCTGTGAAGACTCATCCAGTATGAAAAAGGATTGGTTCTGTATAGATCCTACATCTAGTATGAAAAAGGACTAGATCTATGAAGACTCATCCAGTATGAAAAAGGACTAGCTCTGTGTAGATGCCACATCTAGTATGAAAAAGGACCAGCTCTGTGAAGACTCATCCAGTATGAAAAAGGACTGGCTCTATGTAGATGGCACATCTAGTATGAAAATGGACTATCTCTGTGATGATATATCTAGTATGAAAAAGGACTGGCTCTGTAGATGTACATCCAGCATGAAAAAGGGCTGGCTCTGTAGAACTTCCTATGACGAGAATAATCAAGAGATAGCACCCATAATGATGACCCAGTGATGATCCAGATCCAGTGATGATGATCCAGATCCAGTGATGATGATCCAACAGTGATGATCCAATAGTGATGATCCAAATCAAGATGAAGATGACTTGTAGATGAAGATAACTTGAAGATGAAGATTACTTGAAGATGAAGATGACGAGAACTCATTGATTATCTAGATGATACAAAGAAGAAAACCCATGCTGATAAGTAGTGTCGAGAGAATACATTCCTAATTAAGAGGGAGTGTTGATGTATTTGTAATTTCAGAATGTATTCACTTATATATCTTATGTCTTGTATCCCGATGTTTATTCCGGGAAGTGTCTGTGATGTATTTGATTCATGTCATGCCCCGATGTTCCTATCAGGAGATTCAATAATGTAAACAAGTCATGTCAATTCATTGTGGGTAACCCTCCTATTGTTCAAGGGTTAAAGTCCATGCAGTTCCGGGGCCCTAGGGTTATTAGAATCTCCTAGAGAATTCAACCCTAGTGAGTTATTGTCAAGTCAGGAATTTGTATAAATAGAGAGTGAGCCTCTCTATTTATCACACACTCACTCACACTCAGTTGTAGCACATAGCTGAGGAAGAAGAAGTTTGCCGGGGCTAGAAAGAAAGAGGCTACTGCTGTCGGGAGATCATCTTACTGTTTTAGGGTTTTACTTTTGGTGCTGATTCTATCTTCGAGGAAGTTACGGGGTTTTCTCCATTTATGGTTTCCCCTAGGAAAAACATTGTGTTCATTGTCTCTTGTGTTTGATTGTTGTGCTTGTTATTCTCTCAGTTAAAGATCCTAATATAATGCTACCTTAAATGATAAAAATATAACAATGTGTGTGTGTCTACAGCACCCTCTACATACCTAGGTCCCCTGTTGCAAAAAGTGGCATCCCTATCCTTGTCCTTGTCCACTTCCCAGAACCCAAGTTTTCAGGAAAGTTAGCTCTGGAATAATATGCCACTATTCCCTACTGCTTCATGTTTGAAAAATCATGCCTACAAATTCTTCCCAGGTGTTTATGCCTGGGCAGTCACCAACCTTATTCTCCTCCATCTCACATTCAACCATCTGCCACCAATCAAATGTTGGTCTTTTGGCAAACTAATTTTTCTGATAATTCCGCATTGTGTTTAGTCTTTAAAAGATACATTTCAAATTCCCATTCCAAGCCTTGGGATTAACATTGTAATTTAACATGTCTACCTTGGTTCATAACATAGTAACTTGCAAATTCATTATTGCTTGTGGAAATATTCTTATTTATCTTAGGATTGACAACTAACATCTGATGATTTTCATGATCACTATGATGAAAAGATTTATTTTTAATAACCAAAACATAATTTTTTCTATTTACAACAAATTCATACAACAGTCCCAACTTAACCTGTAAGATCAGATGATTTCATAAAAAGAAGAGAGTCCATGGTTTCTATAATTCTAGTTTTGAAGAATGATTTTTCGATATGTGCTTTGCTAATATCCTTTGAATACTAAATATACCAAAAAACCACTATGGAAACTAATTACTGATTTCAAACAAAATTAATAGGATCTAAGTCACTCTCTTATGTGCAAGAACTAGTTGTTTGAGGATTCATCAGTTGGTAAACTTGTGTCCTATCTAGGTAGATAATGTCATTGGCTAACCTGGGTACTTCTCTTCTGCACCAATTGAAAATCCACATCTTGTAGCTGGTTCTCCACCATTATTAGGTGCTCAACTATTCTTGGAAGCTTATATTCTACTGCCACAAATTTCTCTATCAAGTTTCATGTGCCCATCTTCCTCATCTGCTAGTTGTTCCTCTATGCTCTACCCCAATTGATCCATTATTGTTACAACTGAATTGACCTTTCCATAGAGCACACCCCTAAATGCATGGACTCCTTGACACTCATTCAACCCTTTTTCAACATTACATAATTGAATAATTCCCTTATTTGTGTTTCCTGACAAGGACAGGCCATATTAGGTGAGATGAATAGTTTTCCTTTAGACAGCTTCACTACGGGACTAGTAAATAAACTGAACCCACTATAGATTCCAACAAACTCAATTCTCTTTATACTATATAGCATGCAAGACACCACTTCTATCATCCGTGGAAAATTATTAGATATTGAAAATTGCATAGCTTGATCATAACAATATTGAACAAATTCAGAGGGGATATATAAGTGCCATAAGTTTGGCATTACAACTCCCAGGCTCTGCCCTCCTACCAATTTTAACCTGTCTACCCTTGTTCATAACATAGGAACTTGAAAATTCTCTATTTCATGTGGCAATATGCTTATTTATCTCAGGATTGAATTCTAACATCTGATGATTTGGATGATAACTATGGTGACAATATTTATTTTTAATAACACAAACATAATTTTTTCTATTTACAACAAATTCATACAACAACCCCAACTTAACCTGTAAGATCAGATGATTTCACAAAAAGAATAGAGTCCATCGTTTCTATAATTATAGTTTTGCACAATGACTTTTCTATATGTGCTTTGCTAATATCCTTTGAATACTAAATCTTTCTGAAAAACCACTATGGAAACTAATTATTGGTTTTCAAACAAAATTAATAGGATCTGAGTCACTCTCATATGTGCAAGAACTGGTTGTTTGAAGCTTCATCAGTTGGTAAATTTATGTCCTATCCAAGTAGATAATGACCTTGGCTCACCTGGGTACTTCTCTGTTGCACCAATTGCAAATCCACCTCTTGTAGATGGTTCTCCACCATTATTAGGTGCTCAACTATTCCTGGAAGCTTATCTTCTACTGCCACAAATTTCTCGGTCAAGTTTCATGTGCCCAACTTCCTCATCAGTCTCTATGTTTTTCCCCAACTGAGCCATTATTGTTACAACTGAATTGACCTTTCCATAGAGCACACCCCTGAACTAATGGAACCCTTGAGACTCATTCATCCCTTTTTCAACTTTACATAATTGAATAATTCCCTTATTTCTTCTTCTTGACAAGGACATGCCATATTAGGTGAGATGAAAAGTTGTCCTTTGGAGGGCTTCACTATGGAATCAGTAAATAAACTAAAACCACTATAAATTCCAAAAAACTCAATTCTCTTTATACTATACAACATGCAAGACACCAGTTCTGTCGTCCATGGAAAATTATTAGATATTGAAAACTGTAGAGCTTGAGCAGAGCCTACAAGTATAATAGCCAAGGTTAGAATGGTTGAATTTAAGTATTATAGTATTCAAACCAAATGGCTACAACTTAAAACACTTTCATATAATGGTTATAAATTCATCACCTGGACTCATTTTGAAATTAAGGGCTTTACCTGGCACCATAAGGTAACCACGGGATCACCTCAAGGTACAGGTAGGACTTAGGGCACCTAGAAATGAGATCAACCTAACCATATTATGAATCATATCCCACCCTTGTGTTCTCTTAAAGGCACACCAAATTTTGTAAGGCCAACAAGCTTAGGACTAAGGCTGGGGAGCAAAGTGTTTGACACCATTGTCCAAGGTTCCATTCCCACTGACTTTCCCCGACACCATAAGGTAGCTGTAGAATCACCTTGAGGTAAGGATCAAACTTATGCCACATGAAGATTAATAACATGTGCCACATGAAAATTCCAAGTCTGAGAGCCTCTCCCACATATAAAACTAGACAATACTGGTCCATGTACCAAAAGAATGTGGAGTGGCAGTTACTTCCTAAACTCCCTGACACTCAGACACCTAGAAAGAAGTGGTTATAGAACTAGGCTCAACATAGCCTAAAGTGGCGTGCCCTAATTGGAGATGTAACTTCAACATTTAAAGTGGCACTTACAAATGGAATATCTCCTTAATTAGCGAACCCTCCTAGACATCATAAACTAAAAGAAGAAATCCTAATTTTTGTCCATAACTGCCCAACATATGTTATAAATAACAACCAAAGGAGGTGCCCTACTTGCTATCATTAATGTTGATAAAATGTCTAACATGACAGCCTTAAATACTACACATGTTTATTGTCGTAACTGCTGGGTACAGGGCCAAGGGAACCACTGGAATAGGAGAGTGTAACTCCCTCGATTAATTGCACCATTCTTTAAGTGTAACTCTCCAATATTAAATAGCTATAAGGAAAATAACATATGTGTAAAAGAATTACACACACACAGAATTTCTCCTTCAAATCATCTTATTGTTAACTTAATCAAATATTACATTTTCTAGGGGCTAAACTCTTATACATAAAAAATGGCTCCCTTTAAATATATGCAATAAGCTGGAGAATATCCAAATGCAGGAAGAAGAGAGAAATAGTGGCCAAACTATGCATAGAAGATAATCTTATTTGGGTATGTGGCCTCATATGGTTGTCTCAATGACCAAGTTACATAGATGATGCTTCATTACTATTGCACAAATTCTCCCCCAAATATGCCCAAAAGGTGTTGTTGTTGTCCATATCATCGCATCATTGGAAGTATACTACTGATATGAGGTCCAAACCCCACTCAGTGCAGCCAATATTTCATCTCTTAGCTTTTCCATACCTCATATTTTTCGATTGTATCCTCTAGGAGGAATCATGGAGTCCTAAATTGTGTCCATAACTACCTCACATCCACAAAAATGTCCCAAACTGACTGCCGAGGCTGTTAGAAGGTGAAACACACCCAACCCAATAATGTTCAACAGAATACCCATATTGTCTTAATTATTTTTCTAACTTGTTGTTATAGGGCCCAGAACTTCCTAGATATGAGGTATAGGGGATGTTCGTTTCCTTTCATTGTCCACAGGTGGCATGGATTGCCTAGAATTCATTTCACAACTAAGAAAAACACAAAATAATATTGTAGACTTGCCTAGAAAACTATGGAACCAACCCATAAACCCTCATGAAAAATTAAGTGAACACCTTATGGGAAACAGGGGGGTAACACATCCAAAAATCAGCTCTCTATCAATTGATTGATCCTTTGATTACTATCCACTTAACCAATCTTGTCCCTTCTTCTATGGTGATGAAGTCCTATTTGTATCAGACAAATATATTCTGGTTCAAGGGACCAGTGCACTAGTACAATCTCAAGCTGATGCATTGAATATGGTTGACAAATTGGTATGGCTAAATACAACTGGGTTTTCCCAAGAACCTAAGGCTGAAAAGTTGACTAAAATGACATACTCTAGGCCTCTAAATTCAAGGGGAATTAAGAATATTTATCACTTCATTGAATGAAAAAGTCCAAAGTAAACATTTGGAGTCTTTGATTGGGTCGACATCCAACATGAAGGTGGGTGCCAGTTTTTTCATAAGACTAACTTAGTTGTTCCATCATCTAGAACTGGGGAGGATAAAGTCAAAACATAATCCAAGCAAATTAGTCGAATATATTTTAAGGGTAAGAAGGATACTTCAGTTCCAAATAGCAAGGATGTAAATATTGGAAAAGACAAAAGCAAGATTCTATCACAGGGCTTGCTAAAGCTAACTAACTCAAGCAGTTTAGATTCTAACATAACCATGGCTTCTAGTGCACTACATGGATGAGAAATTAAAGTGGGGACAAAATTCCAAGGATAAAAGGATACCTTATCACATGAAACGAAACATATTCAATAAAACATAAACAGATGGAAGAGTACATAAGAAAATAGAATGTGGTGATATTCCAGTTTACTATAGTATTTTGGTTCCAGAAGACCACACTTTTTGCTAATGTTGTGAAGCTCTATGTAATTTAATGGCTCTCTGTGACCATAATGGAGAATTTGTGATTACTTATTGGTAATTTCCTAACCCCTTAACACAAGAAAATACATCCATGTTAGTTATTCAAGCCTGAAGAAGGCAGGAATTGTCATTTTTTAAAAGGAAACAACTTAGCAAACAAAAACTGAAATAACTTAAAATAATTTCCAAAAAAATTGGAGCAGGAAGAATAAAACTTTACCTCAATGTGTTTTAACCCAAAATGCTTAATCAAATTGTAAGGGGTTCTTTTCTTACTACACAAAACTCAATTTTGAATTGCTAAGAGTGAATAAGAATAGCCACCAATGACATATTTACATTCATTGAAAAATATTCCATAGGTCCATCAGGGTAACCCCACATCACAATTGCATTAATTGCCATCATATTATACAGATTGATGAAGAATGCAAGTTTTTCTTCTCTGGTTAAGTCATGTAAATCAATTTTGTGAAGTTCCTCTATCACTTTCAAGTACCTGGATTGGAGTAAAATACATCAACATGTAAAAATTTAGCATGGAATTTTTACCTAAATACATCAAGGATGAACAAAAGTCGAATGGTATAGTGCATAGGCTATCAAAATACATATGGTATAGTGCATAGTAGAACTGTATAGTGCATAGTTTCACCTAGATCCTAATATTGTAGAGAGGTTCAGAAAAAAAACACATTATAGATATTAGAAAGTGAGTGTAATCCTGTAGCGTTTCCATATTTTGGTGTGCTCAGTCAATCCAAGACAATCAATTCCATGAAGGATAGACAAATCCCATGGCCAACAAGAGACCATTGGGTAGTAGAGAATGGAAGGGAATACTGTGCATCTTGCTGTAGACACCAGTTTGGTCTTTTGATATAGTATCCACATCCATATATAAGAGGTTTCAAGTTCTAACTTAAAATACATTGACAAATAAGTTAATGCAGGGAAAAATACCCAATTTATAGGATTCTCATAAGTCATTATGAATGCAAAAATGATCCACATGCAAGATATTCATTCTTCACTCTACTCCTTGACAATTTTCATCATTCATTTTCCAAAAATAAAAAAACCATAGTAAGAAAAAATAAAATGAGTCGGTTGTTTACCATACTTGAAAATAACAGATATCAAGTTTACCTCAGTAGTAAGGCTGTATTTTGCATAGTCAATAGCATGACATGATGCTCTGCCAATACTTTCCTTCGTCCTTGATAGTGTCTCTAACATGTTTGTATGATTCAAATGCAACGTGTGCATCTGCATTTTTTTTCTATGTAGGAGATTAAGAGGCTGAAAAATAATTATCTTCTTAACTGAGCAAGTTAATCCAAGGGTGCACAGGAGGGAAAAAAATGTTATGTCGCGGGTAACCTCCAAAATGGTTGCATGAGAAGAAAACTTGAGAGATTATTCCACAAGTGATGGAGTTGTGACAACATAATCATGGAAAGAAGCCAGACAAAAGCTTAGGATAAGGTGCAGTACTGCAAAGATACATTAAACTTTGGATGAGAACATGGAGCACAATTTCATAGCAGACCATATCTCTATGATAAACTGTTCGTAGTGAAAATAACTGTTAGTTCACATTAATTAGAACCAAATAGCTCGGGGTTCCTAGGATTGCACAGAGAGGCCATCAAATATGTATTCAGAGTATATGCATTGACAACAGGTTGAAAATAGAAAGTTTGTGATGACAACTGCAAAGGTATTGAAATAGCTGTCAACATGGACCCATATTTTTTTTGGCAGTGCGCAGATAAAATTTTATGGCATAATTTTTACCTAGTTGGTAGTCGTGAATAACGCTTTTCCTATTTGTTTTTTATTTTGCATGTAATTCACTTACAATGCATGTTTTTATCTCCGACTCACATATCATACATTTAGTGAAATGGAAACTATGGTTTATAAGCTATACTAGGTTTCTTACATGGACATAACAAATGCGCGTAGCTTCTGATGTAAGGAAAAAAAACTTTCTGAAGAATCTGTTATTGAATAGGAATATGTAAAAGACTGGTTTTGGACATGAATAGGCATAGTCTATGCATCGAGAACAGACTACAAATAGGGTGTGTGTGATCTCAAACTATGAAGGTCTTGAAACAGCTGTCGATATGGTCCCATATTTTAATTTTGGCATTGGACAAAATTAACTTCATGATTTTTCTAATTGGTTCTCATGGACAATGTTTTCATGTTTTTTGGATTTTGCTTGGAATTCACTTTTTATGCATCCTTTTCTGTCCATCATAGAGACCAGAAATTTTGTGCAAAGGTAACTATGGTTTATACACTGTATTAGGTATATTATACTTACAGGGATGGAGATATAGGTGAAAGAATAAACGTGCACAAATTCTGATGTAGGAAACATGACATTTATGAATAATATGTTATTGAATGGGCATCTGTACAAATAGTGGTTTTGGACATGATTGTTGTCGCTGCTCAGGTAATAAATGTAAATGGAAGGAAGTATGCACTCTTCATAAAAACTGTAATAGTTGACTCTCCACAGGTGCAGCGAAGAAAGATTTGTTTTGCATGCATTTAGGGGAATCTAATTTATCAACCACTAAGGGAATTGATATATCATGCATGTTATTGCATAATCACTAGCGTGTTGGCGAACCCATTTCTAATTATTTATTTGGATAAATACAATCGAGGATCATCTGTTGATTGCCCTATGCTTAAACTGACCGATGCTTCTTACAACATCATAGGATATTGTCTTATGAATTTATTCTCCTCTTTATCCAAGCTTCCTTCCCCTAATATCATTCCATTCTCTTCTTTCTGAAATTTGAACCAATAATCCTAACAATGACAGTGATGTCTACACTCTTTTGCCTTCTTTTTAAAGAGCTTGTAGGTTCTAAGAGAGAAGTGGACTCCCAATTATTCAAAATATAAATGGTAATACCATTCCCTTGCTCGAAAACTCTACTAATTGCCATAAGTTATATGGATGCATACGATTCCCTTAAGATTCTCTAGCAGGGAGAGATAATAAAGAGAAGAAATCCCTCTCTTAAAAGTGTCTATCCCACTTACTATTTTATCCCATTTATTTAACTAATATGGTGTGTGTTTCTGAAATTATATTAAATCCATTCAAAACAATTTATCTCTGTATATATGTGCATGTGACCAACTAAATGGAGTGTTGTTATAAATCTGCTGGGTATACTTTACTGGATTAGGGCTTGTTTATGTGTCCACTATAAGTCTATTATTTCTTTATGATCTCAACATGTTTTTTCATTTCAAAGAAAAACAGTTGATAGTTTGTCACAAATTAAGAGCTTGGAGAAGAAGATTTCTTCCAGGCAATTCACAATTAATCTATTTGTAACTTTGCAGAACTAACCTATATATTTGTAAATTGGTACATGTAGGTTGTGAATAAAAATGCACCCATCAGGCTCTATTGATGATAATGCAAAAATTTAGATGTGGAAACTGATTAAAATCAACCACAACTACAACCATCGTACTAAATAAACCAAGGTAGAGGTTGCAGCATGGTGGTTTATGTCTCTCTTTCTCTAGTGACGACATGATGGTTTAATTTAGCACAAACATCATATGCTCTGTATTGTAGAGATATTCAATTCTAAATCTATTAATTTCCAAATTGGTGGCAATAAGCATATAGATTTTTTTCAGCTTCAGGCATAGGGAGCTAATTTAGAACTGATCAGTGATGCAATAGAATGAAAAAGTATTGCATAAGAGCTTGACAGCAAGTGACATGAAACTAAATTCAGGAAACCCTCATAAGCTAATATTGACTAGAATGTTTATCATTATAGTATTCCTTCAAAAGTGTCCCTGGAAATTGCTGCTTCTGTATCCCCACTAAGTGTCCCTCCAACGGATTTTCTCTCGGAAGCTTATTTTACCTTCTTCACTTGATTCCAAATCCAACGTATTTGGTAGACCCCACTGCTGCACATTAACTATGGGACTTCTTGATTCTGTATGGGCACTGACATCCTTTGTATCCTCATTTTCTTAACCATCTAAGTGAAGTTGGAGTTGTGAATTGTGATCTGAGCTACTCCCTTGAATTGGTGAAGGAACAGAAATAAATGGAATAGGGTTCTTAGTTTCTTCAATTGAAATAGAATTTGGCAAAGCTGCAGAACATGCTTATTCTTGCTTAGCTTGTGCAGCTGCTATAATATTCTTCATAGATGTAGATGGGGTAGAAATTTCAGAATCATTTGACATAGTTATGAATTTTACTTCTTTTGTAGCATCATACCTGTAACATAAGCCAAAATGATAAAAACAACAAAGGAAGGACAATATTAACATTAATAAATGGGCATCTAAATATAACAACAAAAGCAAGAAAACTGTAATTTGAAACGCAACTGAATTAATATAAGGCTTACACTTGTCTAAGCTTGTTTTATTTTTCTAAATGAAACTCTATAGATAGTGACACACCGTCCAATTTCATTGTTGCAGTACCGTTTATATTCACCTTAAATTTTGATGAACCTGTCCCCTTTTTTGATGAAGGTTCAGTGCCAAATTTTATAGGGAAAACTTTCTCATGCTTGCAAACAGAAAACTACTTAGCTAATTTCCATTGGTTAAACTTCTCTGAGCACAAATTTTGATGAACCTATCACCTTTTTTGATGAATTTTCAGTGCCATATTTTATAGGGAAAACTTGCTCATGCTTGCAAACACACAAGTGCTTAGCTAATTTCCCTTGGTTAAACTTCTCTGAGCCAGACTGCCCATGATATTTCTTAAGGCCTCTGCTATCTTTCTTTGCTAGGTTCACACAAGATTTCTTTAGCTTGATTCCCTTTGAATTGTGATCATATTTCTTAGCCTCACCCTTTTGTGCAACATAATCCTTGATAGGAGGTGTGTTTATTGAATTGACTTTGCTTGAAGCTAAATTTCAAACATCTTGCTTCTTTGGACAAGGAAACACTGGTGCAGTCATGCTCTGTATCTTTTGTTATTCCATTTTTGGATCATTCAATGATTGAGTAGACATTTTAGCATGTGGAATCCTCTCATAATTATCTCCAATCTTCCATTTATACATATTCTTAGAGGACATTGAATATTCAAACCATGGATCCATTTGCTTCTCCTCTACCCATTTAGCAGGTTCTGAAGAAAACCTTTTAAAGGATTGATATAAATCTGAAGACACCACAGGTTTCTTACTACCTCCTGTTTCTGTTTCTTCTTTTTGGATCAATGTGTCTACTTTGACACATTCCTCATTTCCCTTAACTTACTTCTTGTCATTATCAAAGCATGTAGTATAATATTTTTCATCTGTAGAAATATTGTATGCATCATCCTGTCCAGGAACAGTAGTTGTCACTAGCTCCACTAAAGCTGTTGCATCCTCTGCAACACATACAGACATAGCTTCCTGAGCCCGACGACATTGTTTAGAGGGAGGCAAGGAATCTTCATAAATCGGTAGGCTACTTCTCAAACGATATTTATTATCCTTTAGTGTGGTGAAATTGATGGTGATGAAAACCCTTTTGAGTTGGCTTATCTGCAGGCCAAATTGGTGGATTATCGACATTAGTACAAACCCCCAAGTATTCCCTTGAATAAAAACCTCAAGTGTTGAAGTGAGAACTATCGACAATAGGATCTACCGACAATAGACTGAATGTCTCGGTGAGAACTGACACTAACTGATCAAACAACAAGAAAGTAGGTTATATATAACAGTTTTGGGAAGGGTTTTTCAGGTCTAAGGGATCCTGAGAACGGAAGAATAAAAAAATAGAAAGAAATGAAAATATGATTTTTATGCATAGCTATAGTGCATTACTCAAAAATACCTTCATGTTCGATTCTATGAAGTGAGTGTGGACCCCAAAACTTGGTTTGTGAATAGAAGGCCGTTAACCCCCTTGCTTATCCAGTTGATCGAATAGTATTTTGCTTGATCGTAAACACACTGGAGGATATCTATGAAACTATCTTTCTTTCTAGTGTCGTTCAGTTTCCGCCCCTATCTAAGGACCCAGGCCTTGTTCCTTTAAGTCCAACGGTGAAAGTAATAAAGCACCTTATCCATGTTGATGTAGGATGGTGTTTCAATTGAGCACGAAATGACCCGCTAATAAATATTCTTTGGGAGCAATTTCCAGACAAGGGATTTTCGACCCTGATATAAATGTTTATCATCAACCTAATATTAGTCACAGGGGAGCAGACTACACTAATTCTGAAATAGGCGTGTCCCAATATTATGTCTTGTCTCCAATCTTAATGAACGTAATCTCTTGCATTTCCTAGACCCGTTTTACACGGGGTTGTGCAATGATATGGGGATTGGCTATGTGTTTTATATCCTCGGAATGGAAGGAATACTCCCTAGGTAAGAACTAACAAGAGACTGAATCCTTTGGACATAATTAATCCTCTTTCTGTCAAGCTAAACACCATAATAATCCCTACAACTAGCTAGGGTATTTTCTAAGTGCCTCTAACTACCCCGCTTCCCATTCCATTGTCTCCTTCCTTATTCCTGTCCTATCGAATGAACCCATACAAGTGAGTGTGCTTCTGAACCAAGAACCCGATCGAAACACCAACAATCCAACAAATAAATCATTTCCTTCAGCAGGTTGCCTTTCCAAATCCATCCCCCTCTCTCAAAAGTAAGTGACTGGCTTCTCTGTTGTTGCGCAGAATTCTAGGTCAAAGTTTTTCAAGGGTATAGTTTAGAAAGTCCCATTTCATATTCATCATAAGAAATTTCACCAACTATTGCAAAACAACTATATATATTGTTTTAGATAGAATTTATAACAACCTAAGCCTTGGAATGTGCATATTAAAATGAGAGCAGACCTATTGAGACAATTACTCTTTTTTCCTAATAATGTTTCTCCCATATGAAAATTGGTTGTTGTTGGAGCCTGCCCCTAAAGAAGGAAAGGACCCTTTTCACACTAGAGTGAAGTTCCATGAAGGAATGACTTTAATGTTGTCAATCCCATCTATTGTGGAGACCTCTATGGGGATGGCTACTTCTATGAAATTGAATTTACCTCTTGGATTAGTACTTATTCTATGATATAATTCTAACCTTCCCATACATATGATCATGTGTATGTAATATTTGTATGAAATGGATTGAACATAATTTAGACTAATAGACTGACCGAACAAGAAAACATGTCTAGTTTAATATCCTTCGAGGTGTGGTCCTGACACAAAGAGACAACAAGGGTGGGTGGACATTAAATTTTGTTGGGAACTAAAGAATTTAATTCTTACCAGTTATTGAAAAACCCATTATTTAGGAATCAAAATTCACAAAAAAGAATCAAGGTTCAGGATGCTAGATAATTTTGAACATTCACAATGTAGGATGCTAACCAAGATTAACATGCATAAGCTAAATTTTCAAATAAAACCAAGAAACCAACCTACAATTTTTGAAGGGAAGTTTGAGATTTTGACGCTAAAGCTACAAAATTCATGCTAAAGTTACAAAATTCATCACCCACCTCTTTAAGAGCCTCCAAGCTCTCTCCAATGCTCTTTTATCCATGGAAGCACTCGAAAATAAATACCCAAATTATAAACCCTTAGCAATGGTTTCTAAGCATCAAAATTCCTCAACGGCTAGCAATGGTGGCCTAATAAATACCCCAAAACACCAAGAATTCCTCTTGGACCAAATTCACAATTATTTTCCTCCCAAAACCCACCAAACCCTGTTGGCTTCCTACCAACAGAAATTTTTTTGAGCCAAAGGTCTATCTAGATAATCTGAGTAGGAAATATCCATGAATTCAACATAATTCTTCATATCTCAGTAATTTGGGGAGGAAATCTCCATGAATTCAGATAATCCTGCATGAATGAAGTCAAGAAGAGGTTGGTCGTATGTTTTGGTTCGAGCTAGAGGTAGTTTAGTCATATTCCAATTATCATTTTATTAGTTTACATAGTGTTGCATTATGATTGTAGTAAGGTTATTGTATATGATATGGTATATTGATTTTGTTTATTTTATAT